>CM024583.1:3393026-3577206 GCA_014182395.1 Eucalyptus sp. ANBG9806169
TAATGTAATTTAGACCTAACTTTGACATTTATGTGATGGGGTATGTTCCATTGTCTCGTGATTAAAACGACTTCATAAATTATAGCCATGTTCTTAATCACTTTTGTAGTCTTTATTATTGAAAACTCTAAAAATCATTTGTCTGGATTCCCAGTTCGGTTGTCGGAAGGAAATAGTATAAGTGTCGAGGAATCAAGTAACATCAAGACTTCAAACCTCCGTTGGCCAACCTAAGGGGGAGCCGATGGTGACCCTTGCCCCTTATGTCTCCAATTTTCTTTCTTAAAGTGTTGGGATAAGAAGTTAATAAACAAATTCCATATATAGTTAAATTTACTATCTCACCTTGTGTAACATTACTCAAACCAATAGTCCGGCTCCATGCCAGCACACTTGGATCTCAAGTCCAATTGCCAAGGACTTGAAAAATTCAAGTGGTCAGGATGGCTCGACAATGGAGGTTAAGGGAAAGTTTCAAAAATCTGAAGTATATATATCAACCACATAACTTTTTTAACTAAGCTCATTATCCAAAGTAATGAGCTTTTCTTAGGCAAAAAACCATAATAGAATTTTTCTTTTGACAATTTAGATTTATTCGAGGGCATATATGTTAAAAATTGCATGTAATTATGTCTTTGATGTTGAGATTAAGGATGAGTTGACGGTTGGTGTGGTCTGGGATTTGACTTGTAGTTGTCAGGTAAGACAAGAGCAACGGTCGCTACCCTATTCGCCAAACGCGGCAACTTACACGTTGATGTCTTATCTTGGGCATTCTGTATTAGATTTGCTTCTGACATCGTGACTCAGGCGTGGGTCTTAGATGAATATATTAAATTCCAATTTATGACAGGGTAGTGTGCTGTCAATCTCGTGCTCGGGAGTCTTTCGCCTCCCATGATGAAGACATGCGATTTAAGATATTTGAACAACTCGCGCTCACAAGCTCTTAATTATCAAAGGAGATTTGGATGAAGGATTAACATATTTGAGATTTAAATAAAACTATTGATTTTTTAATGAAATAAAAAAAATTAGGATAGAATTGGAATTTGGTCTAAAATTGAGTTTCTCTAATGAAAAGTCATTGGAGACAGATTCAAGACTCTAGTGAAAATTTATGATTTTTTATTAAACTCTAGAATTTTTTTTTGGGTAAAGCTAGAAAATGTTTCTTTCAAAAAACAATGACTACTTGCATAAATGCAAAAAAATAAAAAATAAATCAACATTTAAATATAAATTATTTGTTGATAATGAAAATGCTTTTTATTAACTAATTATTTTAAAGAGTTAATATTCTGAAAAACCCTAAACTAGTACACATGTGACAAATTTACCCAAAACTATTTTTTTGACCATGAAAAATCCAAAATTGGTACACTTGTGACAAATTTACCCTAACTAACTATAAAAAACCTTAAATTGGTACATTTATGACAAATTTACCCCAAACTAATTTATTCAACTGCAAAAAATCTCAAACTGGTAAATTTGTGACAAATATACCTTTCACTAAATTGGATTAATACCATAAAAAAATCACAAAAATTGTAAATTGTGACAAATGAAGCATAAAATCCCCAATTGGTATACTAGTCAACTATCATGTGTCATTTAACTTAATAATTTGACAGTAAAATTTAACGAAAACTAACAAAGGGTAAATTTGTTACAAATGTACTGAATTTGTCAAAGGTATATTAGTTTGGGGTTTTTAATGATAAAAAAAAATAATTTTTAGTAAATTTGTCGCAGATGTACTAATTTGGGGTTTTTTAGGATATTAATTTTATTTTAAATGATTATTTTAAATTATTTATTTTTTCTTGACACAAACAAAGGTTAAATCATGTTTATATTTCGAGTAGAAGTGGCAAATATCAACTTTGAAATATCCCAATCTGTAATAAAAGTCATGAACCACCGCTACTCCTAGAGTCCTAGCCTTAGCTGCACAACGTGAACTGACAGGTTGACGTTCTAGAGAGAGATGGCGAGTTTTCAATGCGACCGCACCCGACGGGGTTCTTCGAGGGCCAGGAAGAGACTGACAGAAGGTAAACGGCATTCGCGGCCGTGCGTCCGATATCCCCCAGCGAATCCGCCCGCGTCCGATTCTCACCGCCTATTCGTACTTGTACAACATTCAAACTGACAGAGAGGCAACGAACGACAGTGTTCCCTGGTCCTGGATCTACTCCCATCCAACGTGAAATTTCCTGTTTCCCGTCCCCCCCTCCCCTAGTACTTCGAGCAGTATAGCCGGAGTTACTGACACGAAAACGTGAAGGCATTTGTCGTTTCCGGTCCTGTTTCGTACGGCGGTCTTTGGAGGGCAGTCGAATCGAGGTCGAGTTCTGAGGCACCCCACGACTTGCTTTTCCAAACCCTATTCCAGAATTATTTTTTTGGAAAAATCCCAAATAAAAATCTAAAATAAACCTATTTTCTCAAATAAAAATCTGAACCTGCCGGCCGGCCAAAATGTTCATCGACCGGCGAGCGTATGACATTTCGATGGCCGAAATATGGGCAATTTTATTCCAAAAAATTATAAATAGAAATTAACAAACCTTAAAAACAAAACCCCTAAACTCTTCATGTTCTTCTTCTTCCATTCTTCATCTTTTATGTTCTTTGTCCCCTCTTATTTGGAGAACCCAAATTCTCTGTTGATGGAGCAAAATCCCTGGCTCCTTGAGTTTTAAAGGTACGTGCCCTCCCTCCTTCCCTCCCTCAATTTGAACGAAACTAACCTCGGTTGAACGGGAGTGTGAATCAAAGTGTATGGCGAACCTAGGAAAAGATAATGAAGAATCGAGACCCTCGTGTTACATATGAGTGTCTCAATAACGAAAAGGTGGCTTTACTCAATATTTATTTTCTTCGTTGGAAAGAAACAAAGAAAACAAAAGAAGAAGATTTGAAGAAACGAAGGTATGGGTTTCTTGTTGTGTTTCAATTCGTGTTTCATTAACAAAAAATTTCCGTGCTCCAAGCGAGAGAGGATAAAGAACGAAGAAGATGAAGAGCAGAAAAAAAAAAAAAAAACGTGAGATCGAAAAAACATAAAGAGTTTGGGGCTTGTTTTTAGGGTTTGTTAATTTCTATCTATATTTTTTTTGGACAAAATTGCACTATTGGAAATGTCACACGCTCGTCGGCCGGTGAACATTTTGGCCGGTCGGCAAGTTTAGGTCCTTATTTGAGACTTGTTAGCCACTTCGGGTCCTTATTTGGGACAACGACTACTTTGGGTCATTATTTGAGAAAATAAGCTCACTTTGGGTCATTATTTGAGATTTTCCCTTATTTTTTTATTCCAAGACTTATTTTTAAAATAAAAATCCATTTGATAATTTTTTTTTTTGAAATAGATTTTTATTCCAAAAATATGTTTGGAACATAAATAAATAAATAAAATTACTTTTCTATTTCGAAACAGAAATGAAAAATAAAAACTTTTCCGTTGTCGCCACTCTTGGCCATCACCATCGGTCGCCGACCATCAACGCCGCCGCCATTCAGATTCGTTATCACCACTCCCAGTCGCCGGCCATCAACCACCCACCACCAGCGTCACCACCCCCGCCGCGGTCGCCAACAATCACCACCCGCCGTTCATCGTCCATTGTCGCCACTCCCAACCGCCGCCTGCTACCGACTGCCGCAGTTAGAAAGGAAGAAATTTTGTGTCGTTATAAACTAATTTCTATTTCAGAAATATAAATTTTGTATCGTTATTACATATATTTTTACTTAAAAATTCATCTAGAAATAAAAAAAAAAAATTATTTCTTTTTTAAAAATCAATTTCTAAACAAAATGGCTATCATTCACGCCTTCAACCTCCTACTGCTGCTGCAGGTGCTATTCTTTGGCTTAATTTTGATGGCGGCGCTGTGGACAGCATAGGAACAGATCAGGCTGAAAGTGAACCGCTTTCAGCCCCTTTGCTCACCGGTCTTGGGAAGCGATTTGATATCTGTCGACCCTGTCGGAATTCAACGAGAGCACCAGATTCGGCAGATGGTTCTGTCTTGATGCAGTAAAAGTACATCGACCATTTTATTCCTTACTCTGGTTTAAAAAACTCGAAGATAATATGGGGAAAAAAAGCTGCACTATTACATATAAAAAAGTAGAAGAATGTAAGCTTCTGCTCCAAGCCTCCAGTTGCAGCCCACGGAGAGCTACCGCAGGAAATCCGAATGAGCAAATGAAATTGCTGATTCTGGTCGATCAACAATTTTTTAATTGAATTTGCATACTGATGGGAGGAATATCAGCAAATTTATTCTTTCGTAGGAGTATTATGCAGCATTCAATGCCATGTTAATATAATTGAGCATTCACTTACTAAACGCTTAGTATATCTTGTCAGGCGCCGAAACAGCTTTGTCCATGTGGAACGTGCGAACTGGGCAGCAACTCGCGGTTCACTTGCCTGCTTGCATTATGTTAACTGCAATAACAATAAGTCAATGCTCTTAGCAACTAACCACTACTTGTTTGGTTTTGAACTATCATACCCCTGTTCTGCTCTCCTCATGCAGATATTTGCTTCCCAACTGTCATTCTTTTAGCTTAAGGTTTTTCTTGTAGTTTATTACTTACTACATGTGCATCACGCTACCCAAGTATTACTCGGAAGGACACTGTTGAGCTCTCAATATTAATATGAAGATTGACTTGCCGATTATATCTATAGATATCCTCCAAAACTATGTTTAATAACCATTTCTTAGAGCAATGTATAATTGGAACCCCCCAACAAATTCCTGGGGAAATTACTCCCATTGACAAGTAGGCCAAGGACCAGATTTAACTTGACCTTGAATAAGCCAATGCAAAAATCAAAATAAAATGTTTACATGGTACCTCGATTAGAGGAATGTTGGAACAGGTTATAACTCGGTGCCAGTCCCACGCATTCAACGGAATCTGCGTGAGCATCCATAGAATCACGACCCATTGGAATCAGTAGCATATGTCATCATATTGTAAATGCACTAACTGGTTCAGCTACAGCGTAGCCATATATCCAAATTATAATAATCGCATGGGCGAAGACATGATGCATGGATATAATTAACCGAGCAACAAGTTCATCACAATACCAAATACAAAGGATCAGAGAAGACCAATAATACCCAAAAGTTTTTTTACAAGACTGAATCGATTGATCTGAAATTGCAATATCAAATTTGAATTAGTCAAGAAGTTATCCATACTTCCACTGCACCACATCCTGATTAAATCAACCTACCAGAAGTGGTTCCAGGTTATATATATATTAATCTTGCATTTCCATTGAGGCAAGAGAAGAAGAAGAAGAAGAGAATAGGAAATAAGATCCAACCCTTGCACTATATATATTGACAAGGCGAACAGAACCATCTCTTGCACCAGTAACAGCAAGACTTGAATCAGAGCTCATCGTCATGCATGTCAATCCTTCAGCATGGATAACCTAAGCAGAACACGTGAGATGTCAAGTATTTTGGGAACGACTAAGGCTGCATACGCCACTCTCCTCTGACTTCAGATACCACATCTTTAATGTATGTTAATCATTTGTTTTGTAGTGCTCTTTTCTTTTAATACAGACAAAATTGTGGACATTATATAAGGAGGAATGTGATAATGGGGAGGAAAAGAAACAAAATTGATTGAGCTTTCCAAGTATCAACTTTCAGATACGTGGAATAAAAACTAATGCAAGTTTTGACTGGTGACTTTTGAGCATGTCTAAATCACTGAAAAGACATCCCAGCTAAATATATAAATGACAAAAACAAACTAAGCCTTTTGCCAATAGGCACGGTCTGCTATATTCCAGATAAATAAACAAAAAGAAATGATGGTCTCAAATGTGCTTCTTTAACAAAAATCTAATTCTGGGCCACAGTCAAATAATCCACACTGTGCCACAAAGCTAATAGGAATTCCTATGGAAGCAGAAAAAACTAGATGTCTCATGATAGAGTTCCAAGGATTTTGCTACTCCAAGCAATACTAGTTAAAGAGGTAAAACTAAGGCTCATGACAGTATCTTATTGCATTGAATTCCTGATGTACAAAGAGACTAAAACAAGTGATGCGCATATTTTAGAATTATGTTCAAGATCCTGTAGCTCATCCAGTTATCTACAAAACATACATCTTTTCGGTAGCCGATCAAATCATATGGTAATGATTAACAACTTAAAATGGAAAACATGATCAAAGTGAAGTCTTTCATCATCTCCTGAAACTCTGACATAACACCTTAAAAGTTACTTTCCCAGGAAGCTACTTCCAAGTTTGCGATAACTGTCTCACCAAATAATAGTATAAAAAGAAGACTTCAAACTAATGAGTGGGGGAAGAGTACCTTTTATGACATGGGTGTTTTCCCCACTATTGGGATTTTAAATTCTCGTAGTCGCATCATCAGAGCCGGTACAAATTGTTTTATCTAGGTAAACAGGAGGAGGCCTATAATAAGGAAATGCCATTGTGTCGATGATGACCAAAATCATGTTTCACGGTACAAGATATCAAAGTAGAGACTAAATAAGTACCATCAGGAGTGAAATCTCCGCTAGTTACATTGCTACCAGGTCCAGAGAACATATTCAAGTATAAACTCTTGTCAGCATTGCACATCCAAACTGTCAAATCTCCAGAACCTGCCAGTATAAAATGTCCCTTTGGATGCCACCTGACCCACTGAGTAATCACACAGCTCATTCAAAACTTCTTTGCGAAAATGAAATGTCAAGGCATGATATAATTAGTTCACATTTTCACCTCTATGCCCCCTCCAGGTCCTTCAAGGGTTCCTCTATGATTTCCAGATGAGACATTTCAAATCTGAATAAGTCCATTCCAGATGCAAGCGACTGCCCATCCATACAAAACGCTAAGCTAGAGACAGAATCCTTATGACCCACAGGAGCTCTAAAGGAATAGAGTCATACAGACTTACACAGAACGAGGATCACATAAACAAATTAGTGCCTGCTCTAGTGCAAATGACCAGTAGAACATCAAAGAAATGGGTCATATATTCAATAGGATGGGACTTCATTTATATGCCTACGAGCTCTAATGCCCAATCCCCATAACCTATCCTCCAAAGAAGCGCTTTATCATCACCACCTTCAGTTGCCACCAGTGTTGCATCCGTGGGACTGCAAGCAACTGCATACAGTTCACCTGAAACGACGAAGTGAATAGGCAAGTCAGCAAAGACATAACGTGGCTTATTCGAGTCTCACAACAAACTCAAGAGTCTCACGCTCTATTCCACCAGAACCTAGACTAGCATGATGGTTGTGTCCAGCAGGGTAGAGTGCACATTCTCAAACGATGAAAGACATCAAACATGGGGGGCAAAGACACGAACAGAAATTTCACGACCCATCTAAAGACACAGACAGGATAAACAAAAGCTGAAGTTGAGAGCCAAGGTTTTTCAAGTTTGGAAGATGGCTATTCGTAAACAAGCAAGAACGGAAAAAGTTACCATTTTGTCCAGTGAATTGTGTGCAAAGAATCGTCAGCTTCCTCTGGAATATAAAACAGAGACAAGGAGCTATCAAAAGTCCGATAATTGTTAACAATTATCAACGAGAATGACGTAAAATTCCGAACTTGATACTTCTCAAAGGTCACTGCTTTGGCACGATGGTATTCGCCAAACCGAAAAAACCGAACGTCCTCGACAACTCCGATACAAGAAGAGACGCCAACCGAGCTCCGCGCGAAGTCATCAGAAGAAACGAGGAGAGAGGGGCGACGAACGGTCGACGTCGACGGCGACTTTCTGGACGATGTCGAGCGGGCTCGTCGAGGAAGGCCTCGCCTTGCTCGTCTTCGCCGTGGACTTGCGAGCCGCTCATCGTCTCGGTCGCCACCGACGGCGGCGCTTGGGCCGAAGGAAGAGGACCGAACTCCGGCGACTCGGCGAAACGGGAAAGGAGGGAAACCGGGCTGGGCTTCCTGGTGGCCCACAAGCCCAACCCGTTTTCAAAGAGGGCCGAAAGCCCAATAACAGATCGGCCCGGCTCACCTTGGCGCTCTTGAGTACTGGCGACAATCTCTGCATTTTCTCTCTCTTTCTCTGCCTTCTGCTCTGGGATTGGTAGCTCCTCCTCCTGCGGGTTCTCCTCGAGAGGCGGTGGCGAGGACGTCCGCGCGGCGTTCGCGGCCGAACTCGAGCTCTTTCGTCTTCCGCCTCGCCCGCTTCGTTCGTTCGTCCCAGCGGCCGAGCTCTCCTCTTTCGCCGCCGCCGCCGCCGCCGCGCGCATCCCAAGGGTACGTAGGCATTTTTTTCCGTCGCTCGCGTTTGGCTTTGAGTTTTGGCGGTGGATGCATAAAGATCGCGGCTTTGCGCCCTTTCGCTTCGCTCTCTGCTTTCAGGAGGAATTGGGCAGGACCAAAATAGGTTCTTTTGATGATAATTGACGACTGTAGACGTTTCTGTTTGATTGTTGAGCTTTTAGTTCGTATGAAATGCTGAAATTTGTTTCAATTTGTTCGGATAAATTTGTTACTCATCGAAAAAATTTGCAGAAATTTGTGATATTTCTTGAAAAATATCAGGGAAGTATAAAAAAAAAAAAAAAACTCTGAATTATGTCCGCTGTGACACATTTACCTAAATTTTTTATGACATCAAAATCCCTAAACTTTGCTTATTGTAACACATATATCTAACATAAAAAAAAACCTCAAACTTGTATTTATTCTGTCAAATGATTTTTCAGTCAAAACAATGTTGTTCCATATCAACAACCTTCACTTTCCGGCAATCATGTAGGCAGATTTTTAATGGTGCTCATTGACGAAGGAAGAATGTGTTACATGGGTACAAGATTGGAATTTTTGGCGTCACGGGAAAAAGTCCAAAGTAAATTTGTCACGGTGGGCACAATTTGAGGTTTTTTGTGGCTTTTTCCCAAAAATCGGATGGAATTGTAATTATTGTCATTAGATGCTCCATTTGGGTGTTTGTAATTACTATGTGATTATGTTATACTAGATCAGGCTTTCATGGAGTACAGTACACGGCATATGCTTATGGTAACTTGTCTGTGTATTTAGCCAATTAGCGACAATCGATTGTCGATTGAAGCTTAAGATTCTTGCCTGTTATGGTGGAGAGAGAAGTTACTGGAGATCAATGGTTTTGAAATTATCGGTAGTTTGGAATTGAAAAAGGTCCCAAGCTATGCAACCGATGTCCTGCAGTGTAGTTTAGTTTATTCAGGTGAATGTGGGTTACTGGAATAATATGCTGTTACCTTATGGGGAGATTCTTATTTATGCATTAGTTTAATAGCTCCAGCTTAAAATAAATGACAAAGCCGTGCTGCAATCTGCAAAATGGGCAATTGAATGATTCTCCGATTTGTATTTAAGACATGAAATTCTTTTCCCACTTTTCGGTTGAAATTTCCTTAAGATACATTTATTGTTCCAAAGATATGACATCAAAATATTGAGGCTCTCCCACATCGGTTGTGGAAGAGGCTGGTGGTTGGTATATAAATGTGCCCAACGCAAAAAGGGTCAACCGGTGTATACGTAGCCTCTGTTCATTGGGGGAAGGCTTTATCGATATCGTACTTATCATTAACAGATGTATAGCACAAATAGCTGAGGGAAGGACTAATCCAGGCTGTGGAGTGGGGACGATGACTTCTGCATACATGCTTCTTCTATTGTATCCTTGTTATTGGGCTTGTTCGTTGTCCTGGTTTTGAGACTTGGGTTCTATGTGACTTAAATCTCCTTAGTTCTCTCAAGTCTTAAAGGCCTTTATTTTTGCTTATCCATGCATATGATCTTTCCGATTATAAGGCCAGAGCCTTATTTACTTAAGAAAACAGTCTTCTCATGTGTGATTCTTCTGTATTGGAACGATATTTGACAGTTGTATGAGTAATGACAGAGATCTATCATGTTTTCATTAAATTCCATGCTGCATCTGTCTTTCAGATCATGTACTTTCACTTAGTTACTGCTTAAATCCACTTTTTTTTTTCCTGATTCTTCGAAGCTGTTGCTTAATTCAGCTCTAACGTCAGTTCGTATATGTGCAGGTTACATTGATCCATTGTTGTGAAGATGTCGATGTTTGTTTCAAGCACTTTCTGCTCCACTTCTCTACTGCCAATGGGTAATTAGCATTGATTGCAGAAATCACTATGGAAGTTGGATTGATGACATGTGGTTCTGTCAGAATTTGTGCTGGTGCATTAAATTGATTCTGACTCAGAAAGATGTAATGATAAGTCATGTGTTTCATTAATTGACACTGCATAAATGAGAAATGCACTCTTCTTGGTAAATGCATATGTAAATGGATAACTACACTTCTTGTTGACTTCTAGAGAACTGGTTGATAGAGGGCTTGCCATCACAACTCACAACTGAATGTCAGGAAACTGAAACGCCTGCTACAGTTGATGAAAGGAAAGGAAATATTTAAGCAAGATGGGGGCGAACATCATATCCCATACCCCACTGAATGGATACAAAATCCCCAGCACATTACCTCTTGAGAAATCCCTACCTTTAGGTCTTTTTAAAATTTGACTACATTGTTAAATGAAATATCAACTGCTGCGTATTTTTAGGATAGGCATTACTGATATGGATGGGATAGACTTATGGAGATGTTGGTGGCACTAGGTGCTGTTTTGAGATAAAGCTTTCAATAATGAATTATAGCCTTTGAGATCAAGTGGTTGCTTGTGGTGTTGCTGCCAGTTTTTTATCCCAAAATTTGAAGATTCAGTTAATAAATGTATTTTTGTACCTGAAATTTTACATTTTGAAGACAATCTAAGATATTATATTCCAAGAATATAATCTATGAGAAACCTGTTATTAAGTGACAAACCATTGCTTTTTAAAGGTTGCAGCATTTGTTGTTATCCTTCTGCTTTATCAAATTGAAATGGCAGGTCTATAAAATATCCACTGAGGTATATTTTACATGCTTTTTGATAGAATAAGATAACAATCTATTTTCTTTGATATTCTCCTATCATATTCAAAATTAAGTGTATATATTATATAGCATATACTGGTAGGTTTGAATGTGCCGGGCATGTGTTGAGGTAGATGATAAGCAGTAGCATTGAAAATATCATATTTTAGAGCTTCTACTTCTACCCATATCATTTACACTTTCACCTCCTTTATTAATCCCCTTTTGGAAAGAGGCGTGTTCTTACTGATGCTGAAGCATCTTAAGGTTATCTTTCTGCGTATCAACTCAAAAAGTTTTATTTGTCTTATTTTTTTATTGAGACGACATCATCTTTCACCCAGACACGCTCACCAGACATTTGACATGGCATGATTTGATTTGACCATAAACTTTCTTTGCTGTTGGAAAATTAAAAGTAGCATGTTTTGATTCTTATTTATGATTCGAGTTTATCTTTTAACACTACTTGCAATACGTACAGATGCTAGATTACAGGCGCGAACTAAGAGCATGAAACAGTCCCCCGTGGAGCTTGGTTTGCAAACTAAACATCTCTCTGCCCTAAGGGGAAAAGTTAAGGTCATTGCTTCAAGTCCAGCAGGATTGGGGTTACAACTACAGCCTATCAATAGAAGGAGATATGTCATGCCCTCTATTGGAAGATCCACTTCAGCCATATGTTTTGCAGCTTTGGTTAGTTTTAAGTACTTCGGCTTGTCTGCTTTATTTTCTTCATCCAATTCCAAGATATTATGCTATTTTGCTTAGTACTTGCAAAGTAATATAAGAAATATGATCTATCATCAATATGATCAGAATTATATTGGGTGCCATCTTATTGTTCTGTTGTTTTTCTGCTAGGTTGTACATTATGCATGAGATTTTTTTTTATGGTTGGCACCTTTAGGCATGAGATTAAGAGCTAGATTTTTCTCAATTTTCTCAGGCTGGCATGCGAAATTTTAGAAAACCGAGTGACTAATTTTTGCCAGCCTATTAAAATCAAGCTGTTGTGCACATTGGAGGATATCAGCAGACATGCAAGTATTTCTTGCTCTTTGGTAGAACAAAACAGTTAGATACCTCATGATATAAGTGACCTAAAAATGCCTGGAGCAACCTGGAGCAGTAAATGCATGTACAAATGTGCTGTCTAAAACTCTCTCTCCCCCCACCACCTTCTTTCTTTCTCTGCACGTGCGCATCGACGCATGGCATGCCCTTTTGCGTGAATGGTCTGGCACAATAGAACAGTTTGTTTATAGACTATTCAAACTAGCATTGGAAATACCGACCAAAAAAAAAACTAGCATTGGGAATCTTTTTTCAAGTTCTTCATTGACATTTTTCTGTCAACTGCCTGCAGAATGCAAGATGTGGCGCAGAGCAAACCCAGACTATTACGCACAAAGCTCCGACAATTACCCAAGCGCCTACTCACAGTAATAGCTCTATCAATCCATACTCATGCAGTATCAGCATAGCATCTATAATATAAAGAGGGATTTCTTGGCTATTTAACTAAGAATAGCCCACCTCAGTTCATATTGCATAATCTCATTTTTTAAAGATGTGGAGCTGTTAAGCATTCCGGATTTCTTGTACTGCTCGTTTGGACATTTTTCATCTTGTCCTCTCCAGTTAAATGACTGTGGCCCTTTTTTGAGAGACCATGCTGGTGTGAGCCATGCTTGTGTTGCATGCTTCGTATTATAATTCTTCAATGGCAATTTGGAAGCAGACCATATGTAGAATGTTTGATATGTCAGTGTGTGTTTGGAGAATCTCTCATTCTAAATGTAGCTGACATATATATTTGAATTGCAGTTCAGGAAAAGTCGCCACAACTTGATGACGGTGGTACAGGTTTCCCGCCCCGCGATGACGGCGATGGTGGAGGTGGTGGGGGTGGCGGTGGTGGCAACTGGTCAGGTGGATTCTTCTTTTTCGGCTTCCTTGCATTCTTAGGCTTTTTGAAGGATAAAGAAAGTGAAGGTGACTACAGGGAGAGCAGCAGGAGTAGATAAAACGACTGTGATGAGACTGTAAGTCAAAAGTTTGATACCCCAATACAAGTTGCTTATCCTTCTTCAAATTTTTTTTCTTGTGAAGATATGATTTGTAGAATTTTATTTTCTCATTGGTTCAGTGCTCTATGCAGAGCATGGTTCTTTATAGTGAGTATTACCGCAGAAATAATACAAAGAGACATGTACTTTGTTGGTTCTTTTCTAAATTCTGTGGGAAATTTTGCCCACGGAAATGCAACCATAGCCAAAAAGGAATTGATGCCTCAATGGGAATGGCGATTGCTACCACTCCTGACGAGGAAAAAAATTCAATGCTTGTGATAGTCGCATCTGATTGGCGAGATATCGACCCAACCCGCCTGAACTCTACACAATACTTGGGTTGAGGATCAGTTGAGGAGTGAGTAAATGTCAGGATTGCTGTGACTTTTATCATGCTGTAAAACCTCAGATAACATCTCCATCCCATCCTTTTGGAGATTTTACTTTATGAGGAGTGCGTTAATTGTGTCCTTTTTCCATATGAGAACAAATGTCGGAATGAAGTACTGATCACCTGCTGCTGCGCAGAGTTAAGCCCTTGAAGATTTTCATTCACTTGCTTTTGATATTTAAGAACGCTTTCTCAAGTGGAATCTTACAGCTAGAACATTCACAGGCAAACCAGAAATGAGTCACTGCATGAGAACCTTCTTGATGAAGCCAGTGAATTGCAGTGTACTCAATTAGAAGGATCATGTTCTTTCCTATATCGTTAGGACGTGATTAACTGCAATGATTCACTCTTTTTATGTTGTTCTCGATGTCGGTAATGGTTATTTATGAAAATTACCCAGATATTTTCCATAATCACTTGGCTAACTCTCATCCTAACATGAAAATTAGAAGATGGCATCGCAATCGTACGTTGCATCTCGCTTTCAATGTAGAAGGCGACGTGGTCTGATGGGGCCGATTGGGGATGGGCTCCTGTCCTATGAATGCGGACTCGTCAACTTTTCCCGATTAAATGCTTGGAGTTGGTTCGTCCTTGGTCTTGGTCATGCCCCCATTGTTGCTAGGGGTGTCAAAATCACCCGACCCGAACCGACCCATGTGGACGACAACCACAAGTTATGGCTCTCTCCCGCTCCTGTCCTGGACAGTCGTTCTCAGAAATGGTACGGAGCCAGGACGTGGGATGCAATGAGCTAAAGTTAGCTTGGCCCAGTGCAATTTCTCAATCACCAAGCCACTGATAATGAAAGAATGAGAGCACGGATTTAATCGCAGTACCTACCGTCATCTAAGTTCTCTGTCAAATTGATAAATGGGGTTAAGAGTGGTGTTCCTATGAATATGGCAACTGCCATGAAAGAGGGGATGGAAAGCTCCATTAGCACCTTTGCTAATGAACAGGGGATGCAGCAAAAAAGAAAGAAAGATGATTACAAAACGTTAATCCCACCGACGGGAGAGCTTTCTTAGTCAGGCCAATCAAAATCCAAACTGAAATTCAAAATCAACATCGCCCTTTTCCATCGGCATCAGTCTTTTTCCTCTTTCCTTTTTCTCCTTCCTCCTGATTCATTTCTTCCCAACGAGCACGACCCTGTTTCCACCTGTCACTGAGCCCCATTAATCAATCCCGAAAGTTACCATGACAGCATGATTGAAGGCTCGCCTTCCCCCTGTTGGAGATTGCGTGGATGGAGATCGAGATTCACTGTAGAAAGGCCGCGTATTAGATGATGATTGCTCTTTTTCCATGATGGTTTTCTTTGACCGAATCAGCCTAACTTTCACCACAGAGTCAAGGAGAGAATCAAGCATTGCAACCAACCACATTCATCTTGGGCCTTGCGTGATAACCGAAATTACCAACTTTCGGGGGTTGAATTCCATGAAACGCTATCATTCCTTTCGCCAAGATGAGAGGAGAAATTTGTCAGCATGGCTCTTTTGTGGAGGACTTCACTTTCGTTTTAGTCAATTTGTGGGTGACTTCGCTGCAAGTCAACAATGCTCTCCAAGGTTAAGAGAAAGACATAACCCCGATCCGGTCCGGCGACGCGTGATAATCAATGATAATATGTCGTTTTGTGAAAGTAGTGAGTCTCTGTCAGAGCTCAAAGCCGCTGAGGAGAGAAAGAAAGCCGGTTGCTGACGACATACTATAGTTATAGAGTTTCATGCAGCATTGGATGACGATGTGACGCATGTGATCATAGTATGCTTGTTTAAAAAAACATATATAGATTTTTGTTTTAAGTTTTTACTAAGTAAGCGACGTCGAGTATCATTGGGATCCATGGATAAATTGAGCTCCATCAGAAAATGAATCCAAGAGATATAGGCATATTTTCCGGTCCTTCCGGCCCTTTTGCAATTGTCGAGTAGTTTAAAATTGAAGAACTTGGCAGCATGATAACATTATCTCTTGTGAATTCCGATTGTGCTACAATCATTCTTTCACTCTTTCTCCTAACCTCGTGGATGTAGACCGGCGAGCGAATTCCGTCAGTGACCACTATGTCGCTTCTCTACTTTTCCCCAATTTCTCCGAGGTGCTCCACTCGCTCGTGTCAGGCAAACAATTGTCGGGTCACCTTACCGTCATTTATATACACCATCACATCGAGTCACGATGATCGTCTCAACGTGGTAAATAAAAACAAAGAAAAAGAAGTACGTACTGTTACAACGATGTGCTTAGGGTATGGACCGACCGCGAGGCCAAACTACAAGTGCTGCAATTATTCAGAGCGATGTGACACGGGGAGGATCAACATGGGGAATCGAAATTCGATCCGAAAATCATGTGATCTGGCGACCCCATTTCTCGTGCTCCCGCCTGACCCACCACGCAACGCCCCAAACGCAGATGTCGTGTAGACAAGATGCACCAGTCCGATCTTGGAATTTGCCCCGGTCTTTGCGCTCTCGCGCCATTCGTTTTCCAATTTGTCGCTGCTCGACCGTGGACTCTTCCGTTCCTTCGGTCCCTGGTTTTCTTCCCTTGCCTTTTTCCCTACCACTTTCGACCGTTCGTCTGCAACAATTTCCTCGAAAGCGCACGGAAAGAGAGGCGGATATTCACCGAGGAAACGTTGGTTTTTCTGCCGGTCGTAAAGCTCCCGTCAACTCTTTTGGGTATTTTACTTCTGGGTCGGGAGGAAAGCTGATTGCGCAAGGGGCTGAGTTTCAAGGCGATTGGTCCTTTGGAGCGGGAACTTTTTTTAAGGTTTCTTTCCACCCGTGTCCTCGCTGGATGGTGTCGGATTGCGTCAAGAACATCAATCGATCTGGCAGTATAAAGACTTTTTGTCATGTAATGAATTTGAAGCGATGGGATTAGTGACTTTTAGGACTGTTGACGAACCGATTTGACTTGAGCGTGATAAAAGTGATTTCGACCGACTAGTCACCCTTGGACACGAGTCGTTGTTGCACCGTCCATCGACGTACTTGTACGTCGATGGACGGAAACCCGAGTATTAGATTTGATGGATACACTTAAATTATCAGACAAACTAATCTTGACGGGACATCAAAAGTGTGGATGCCCATTAAGCTCTAAAATGACACGAGCCATTTTACCACTTGCCATCTATAGATTTTCATTTATTCAATAAAAGCTAACTATCCTTCCTCAATATTATGATTGAATTAAAATATAAAATTTGGGTGCATTGATTTTCACACACTTCTTGCTAAAGATACCGCTCCTCACTTTAAGCTCGCTTTCTCTCTCCTCTACATTTCCGTCATCTCCAATGTTGACTTAAGAATCGGGGGACCAGTCCGAGTGCAGAGAGGCCCAACGCCTTGACTTGATTGTTGCGGTACAAATCAATTTCCCAGTCGTGCCAAGTTCGTGGTTCACGATTCTAGCTTCAACATCGTGAGCCATAAATCTTGTACTTCTCCATGGTTGCACGTCTGATGCTCTGAATCTGTACACAAAGAAGATGACGAACAATAAGTATGTTCACTGACACCCAAATTTAACACTTAGAATTTGTACACAGAGAAGATGACAAACAGCAAGTGCGTTTACTGACACCCAAAATTTGACGCTGAATTATCATGTAATGATTACATGTGGACCATTATAATACGATCCATTCTATAAAAAGAAAAGTATATTATTAATAAATGGGATAGTAGATATGTACGGGAGAAAAGCAATCGCCCTCTTTTTAAGCAAATTCATGAATTAGGGCATCGAGACTCAGTTTTTGGGGGATGTTGCAGAATTAAGAATGAGAATTTAGGCTGTAGAGGAGCTGCTCTCCACAAAGGGAAGGGCGCTTTTCTGGCCTCATCTCCCTCAAAAATGCAAAATTTTAAGGTTATTTTCCTTTGAAAAACTTTTTAAAATTCTTTTCCTTTTTTCTATTCAAGTAAGAAAAATCGATTTATTTAGAAACTGCCAAGTGTCGATATGCCAATGCGCAGGGGACCTTTCTTCTTGACCCATTAAAATAATTAATATGGGTGAGGGTCCAATCACTGACAATATGGGTCTTACTTTTTCATTTAATACCGACGTGGTAGCATATATTATTGGTTAGGAAATCATATCAGCAATAGCATCCGCACGGGAAATGTTTTTTTTTTATTTTTTTGGAATGACGCAACAGAGTTTGGGAACAATTTTCTGCCTTCCAAAAAGCTCGATTCGAAATTCGACCGAAATAAAATATAAAAAGAGAAGGAGATGAAGTTTGATTCGAAGCCCAAAAAGCTTTTTTGCGCACTCCTCTACTTATTTTAATGATCGAATTTAAATGGAGATTAGAATACCTTTTTGAAGGATCATATTCCATGAGCCACTAGGTTTGATGGATGAACTTTCCCTTTTCTCTCACTCTCTTAGTTAACATCACAAAAATCTCTAAATTATATCTATTGTATTATCAACTTATCAAATTTTTTATTGCACCACCAAAAATATGAAATTATATCCATCATAATATACGTGCTCCAAACTTACTTTTTAGCAATTAAAACCTCTAAAACCGATGCGATAAATGATCCTAAATTTATATCACACTAAGATAAATTTGGGTTTTGTCGACGTGAAAAAAAAAAAAAAATTGGACTATCGATATTGCAGTAGGGAAAATTTAAATTTTCTTTTTGTGATTGAAATGGAGTATTTTTTTTTTTTTTTTTGATATGTTGGCGTCAATTTGAGAGTTCTGACGACATAAAATGATTTTGAAGTACACGTGTCAATTTTGACATCGCCGTGAAGGGATCAGGCTCTTCTCTTCGTCACTAGAAAAAGGGCAAAGCTTCTTTGCACGCTTTTCCTATTGTCTAAGAATATGGATTTCATGGTTGTGCGTGCAAGTGACGTGACACTCCAACCAACGCAATGTCAGGTGTCTATCAAAGCTCCACATGAACAGGCAATACACTTGTAAGGAAGCCCCAAACTCAAATAAAATTTTCGAAAAATTATAAAAATAAAAGTTAAAAAACTTATAGAAATTATTCGTACCAACATCCACCATACCATTGCCGGCATCCACATCGATGAATTTCTAGCTAAAATTGTCCGGAAATATTCATGATACCCAACTTCCACTTCTACTCTAATAACTTCTACATTATTGCTATGAATTGACCGTATAATAGACTCATGGCTTTTTGAATAATTTTATGTAACATTCATAGATTAACTCATTCAATATATTATCTGTGTTGGCCTGCCCAATACCAAGCCTAATGGTTTTATTTTATTTTTTTGACATACAGGTAAGCATTTTTCTAAGAGGTCACCTATTACATGCTTAATTTTAGAGCTTCAAAGCAAAACTTATCGTTACATCAAAATGTATTCCAATAAGTTAATTTCAATTTTCACATATATATATCCTAGAACAAGTTTCCTCCTATTCGATGCACGATTCGGTTCATTCCATCCTCATCACCATCTTAGAAGTCTGTCAAGAGCCACTCATTGTCTCACTCTCGTTGGATCATATCGTTAGACTTTAAGCCAACAAAAAGCTCTTGAAAGTCTATTACGAATTAAAGGAAATGAGCTAGACAAGCCGAAAGAGAGAGGAAGGGGGGAAGGGAAGAGAGAAAAGGGGGGAAAATATGGCTTTTCGACCATGCTTTTTCATCTATTACAAAGTAGGAAAGTTGTCTAGGCAGTACCCATGTTTGTTCATCCAGTCATTTTGTAAAGTGATTCCTTATGCTTTCGTTTCGACAGTTTTTATCTCCTACCCTTTATGAGATGCTGCGGTATCCTGCTTTTTCGAGCTTTCTTAGGATGATCAAGAAGAGCATGTACTGAAAATTTCGATCTCTTAATGTGATAAATATGAGAAGTTGGTCGTGAATAAAACCGGGAAAATTGAGAGTGAATCTAACTTTGCTAGAGGCCGGTAAGAATAGTACAACTTTGGCTAAAGAGGCATGTCAAACGAGGAAAAGACATTCCCTTTTTCGTTTGCCTTTTGGCCGGTGAAGGAAAGGCATAGTCTCTAGCCTACTTTGTAAATAGATGATAAGAGCAGATGTCCATGTTCGGCAACCATGTGACCACTTTGTAAATAAATAAATATATAAATAAATATTTGCTACATTAAACTAAACATCAAAATGACCAAATTGTAAATGTTGTAACTTTACGTATGATTAGAGTCAAGCATGTGTTCCGCAAGTGTGCAAAGTAGAATAAACAGCAAAAAGAGAGAAAAAAATTAATAGATCGATGGATGCCTCCAAAAAAAGAAGAAAATTATGGTTATTTTTTCATATGGAGAAAATGAATGTAGTTATTTATTTGAGTAGAATGAGTGGGTGTTTGGCTTGCTAATAGAATGCAACTATTTTTTTTTTTTTTAATGATTGTGTGAAGAGTAATTTTGAAAGGAACAAAAATGAGAATGAACTGAGTGTTTTCCAATCTCCATCTGTTTTGTAAGAAAGTAAATTATTAGAAAATATTTTTATAAAAATAATCACTTTTAACGCCCACGATAATAAGTTGATGAAAGATGTGCTCATTATAGACAACAATTTATATCTAAATATTTTCGCGAGCGATGCAGTATTTTTCGTTTATTCATTTTCTGTGAAACACAATCAGTCCAACTTTAAGAAAATAATTTTTAAATAATTAATTTTTCGTGAAACACACATACATATGTACATAAGATATTCAGACCTTTCAATGTTTGATTTGAGGTCTTCGTCGTGCTTGTGGTAGCTCACATAATTCAATGTTTCTCTGTACGTAATTTTTGCCCAATGGAGAGCACATGGCCATGTCTCGGCTAAGCTATTGATTAGGTAAACAGGCAATAATGCCTTTTGACGCGCTTATGAAGATAAAAAAAGTAAAAAGTAAATAGCATCTGTCGAGGTGAGGGCAGATTCTTTTTTGGCGGCTCCAACTAGATGCTCTAGGGCCTCGAGGCTCGTGTAGCATCTTCCCATGTGGCATAACTATAAAAACTGTCAAATGTCCCTCGCCATTAATCTTCTTTTCTCCTTCCTGGATAAGTTTGATTTGTCGAAATAACCGACTAACGTTACTAAATTTACATGCCCATTAAGGGATTAATCCCCAAAAGGATTTTAACTCGATGAACGCATGAGCATTTTTATTGTTGTTCGAGATTAGTGAATAGACAAAGATATGTGACTATGACAACATTGAATTGAACATGAAGACAAATCGATAAATTATTTAGCATGTATTGCTTTTTCAATTTTGTCCGATCACAATCTCGTTAGTTCAAATGTTCCCTCGCGATGATAGTGTAGAAGAGACTTTTTTCTCTTTTCCTTCGAAACGCGATGACAAAGTACTATTGGGTTGTTTTGTTTCTTCCTTTTGGTGCTATGGTAGAAAGGTTTCTTTTGAGAAAGCTTTCATATGCTAGCACACCTTCCTGATTAAGTTTCATTAGAAGCAAAGCTTTTGCACAAGGGCAAGGGATCCTCGTTGATTTACTTCATCCAGTGGACCGTGCTAAGTAAGAAGGGATGCCTCACGTTTCTGGATAGATTTGAATCTCGAAGGATAAAACGAATTCACAACCCTCGTTTCTCAAACTGAAAGCAAGAGAATGCTCCCTACTTAAATCTTAGTCTATTTTATCATAGCGTGATCAATTATTGAGATCGCTTCTGTTAAGTTAGGAGCAAAGAGACAAGTGAGGACCTCATATTTACCAATTGAACTACCCTATCATGTGTATAAAGATTGACATGCTAGTGGCCTGGGTTAAGATAAACGATGAAAACTAGAAAAGCACGTAATAGACCATATAGATATACATAGGCAAGAAACAAGAACGCTTCCAAAAATCAAGCTAGAGGTGGTTGAAAAGAACCTCTATCAAAGAATCACACGAATTTCTTGTGCTAATAATTTATGATCCGTTAAGTTTCTTGATAGCTAATATGGCACGACATATCAAATCGATATTTATTTATTTTTCCATAATTCTTTATTTAAGATAATTTTGAATTGCGACATGTCACAAAGAGATTGATAAGTCATTGGATAAAAGACCCCTTGCTTTTTCTTAATTAGGGGGGAGGTAGGTGTATGCATTGCTATATGGGGCAGTCATTGCCCTAATGGTTCCCATCGGATAGAAGGTTTCTCTTGTTGGCTGCCTTCCTCTTTCAAGTCGTTATCCTCGTTCAATCAGTCCAATCACTCTGTAGCATTTCATTATTGATGCTTGCTGCTGCAATTTCCAACTTACATAGTGGGTTCGTTTGGGAGGACAATCTAATAAAGTAGGCACTTTCTGACCTAAACTTAAGGCATGTTTTGGTAAGAACTCACGTTGCTCCTTCGAAAAGATAAAAGGAGCGGCGAAAATCATGTAGAGGGTATCGATGGGATGACCTAAAATCGATTCGGAAATTTCTCTAGGCAAAGAAGCGAATCCGACAAAGTCTTGCCCCGGTCTAGCATCGATTTTCCAGGTCGCCCAAAAGCCATCACATTTCCTAAATAAATCAAGAACCAAGAGGTAAGAGTCTTGGGGCGCAAATCAACTTTAGAATCAGGAATTTTTTGTCTCGTGTAATTTCAATGATAGAGATAGATACTGATGAACCCACACATGTTTCCAAAGTCATAGCATCACGAGCCACCATTTTGACCCCAAGATCACTCTTGAGAGAGAGAGAGAGAGAGGAAAAGGGAGACTATGCTAATAGACTTGCAAGCTACGGCACAAATAAAGATAACAAGATGGAAAAGAAGAGGGGAGAGAGAGCCAGAAAGGCCTTAGTAATGTCCTAAAAATTACTCAAACCTCTCTCTCTCTTTCTCTCTCTTTCTCTCTCTAGCTCATTCTTGCAACTCACCTAAGTATTTAGTGGCCATTTT
The DNA here is from genome assembly GCA_014182395.1 of Eucalyptus sp. ANBG9806169. Lineage (NCBI taxonomy): Eukaryota > Viridiplantae > Streptophyta > Magnoliopsida > Myrtales > Myrtaceae > Eucalyptus > Eucalyptus sp. ANBG9806169. Next base: position 3,415,417 of record CM024583.1, read on the forward strand.
CTCCTTGTAGCTCCTCAAGTAGCCGCCAGCTCATTCCCTCCCCCGACATCGACTTCACACCCACCTCCCCTGCCTCCCTCTCTCTCCCAAAATCACATATAATCACGCCCATACACACTCCCAATCCTCCATTCAATTCCTACCCAATTCTCTCTCCCCCCCTCTCACCGCATTAGCATCATCAAGCCTCCATCTTGATGATGTTCCGTCACACTTTGTCTGCAACATCATAGAACTCCGTAACATTCTCTTCCTATAGCCTGTCCTCTCCCTTACAAATCCCTACGCATTCTCCCCTTCCATCCATTCGCCCCTCCCCTGCCCCCACACAGTACAAGTAATGGGTCGCGGCAAGCTCGGGCCCTCCTCCGATCCCCAGCTCCCTGACGCCGCCCCTCCCCACCGGGGCCTCCGCTCCCGCAGGTGGAAGCTCGTCCTCCTCTCCCTCCTCGCCCTCGCCCTCCTCCTCGCCTCCGCCATCTCCGCCATCCTCCTCGTCGGGCTCCGCAGCAGGGCCTCCGGCGACTCCCGGGGCCGCCGCCCGACCCAGGCCATCTCCCGCACGTGCGCCAAGGCCCGGTACCCGGACCTCTGCGTCAGCTCCCTCCTGGACTTCCCGGGCTCGACGGCGGCGAGCGAGCAGGACCTCATCCACATCTCCTTCAACATGACCCTGCAGCACTTCAACAGGGCTCTCTACCAGTCCTCCGGCATGAGCTACCTCCAGATGGAGCCGATCGCGCGGTCGGCGTACGACGACTGCATCGAGCTCCTCGGGGCCTCCGTCGACGCGCTCTCCCGGTCGCTCTCCGCCGTCGGGGGATCGGCATCGCCGGCGCCGGCGGAGGACATCGTGACGTGGCTGAGCGCGGCGCTGACGAACCAGGACACGTGCGGGGAGGGCCTCGCCGACGCGAGCGGCGGCGTGAAGAATCGGATGGCGGCGGAGCTCAAGGACCTGGAGGAGCTGGTGAGCAACTGCCTGGCGATATTCGCGGCCTCGGACGGCGGCGGGGACTTCGTCGGCGTGCCGATCGAGAACCGGAGGAGGCTGATGGACGTGGCGGGAGGAGGAGGGGGAGTACCGAAGCCCGACGGCGACGACGGCGGGTATCCAGAGTGGCTAGGGGAGAGAGAGAGGGAGCTGCTGGACATGCCGGCGACGGAGGTACAGGCGGACATCGTGGTGGCGAAGGACGGAGCGAACGGGACGTACAAGACGATCGCGGAGGCGATAAAGGAGGCGCCGGAGAGCAGTAGCCGGAGGATCATCATCTACGTGCGAGCCGGGAGGTAAAGTTCCTCCCTTTCTTTTCCTTCTTTCTTTTTGTTTTGCCTTTTTCAAATGGAGTTTGAATTGAGAGGGAAAATAAAAGAAAAGAAAGGAAAAATGGCCTTTTCGTCTTTTGCTTCTTTTTGTTCTTATTATAGAGGGAGGATGAATTCTGTCAGTGTAGATTGAATTCAAGTCCTTTAATCATGGGAATTTAATTATTGCACTTTGATAATTGGACAAAAAGGGGTGTTAATTTTATAAAGCCACCAATTATATAACAGAAAGTCGTTTTCACTTTTTGACATAGTGATTATGACTTGTGTGTATTCCACAGAATTCTATGATTAAGATAATTTGCCCACCATTCTTCAGTACAAGTACGGCATCGTTTGAGGACTTTTTTTGGTTCTATAATCGGTGAACACCGAAAAATACGTTCCTTTTGGAGATGTTGCTATTAATAAACTATTTGTAATTCCGCAAGTTAGAGTTTTTAATTGTCTTTATTAGAATAGTAAAATATTATATCATGAATTCACGTATCGATATAAACCTTTAGAATAATTAATAAAGGTTCTATGGTATTTAAATATTCCAATAGACTTATCTACTTTTTGTAAATTTCCATTGTTATTGACAACAGAGGAAAAATGATTGTGGATAATTGATGTGTTGACTGGTGTTCTTAAGTTCATCCGTTGTTTTAGGTACGAGGAGGACAACTTGAAGGTGGGGAAGAAGAAGACGAATCTCATGTTCATCGGCGATGGGAAGGGCGAAACGGTCATAACGGGCAGCAAAAGTGTAGCCGAGAAGATGACCACGTTCCACACCGCATCCTTTGGTAAATTTCTGTGCCGACATCCCAATTTCCAAAGTTCAAACTCTCGACTAAGTTAGGCCAAAAATTCTAAATAATCTTTTTATTTAAATCATTCATTTTTTACGAAACAAATAAAACCTGAAAACCACAAAAGACATTTAAGTCAATATCGAATTGTTGTGCTTGAAAGCTACTTTAAAAATTTCACAACGAAGAAAAAAGGGGTTGCTAGGAATGCTTGATGTGGAAAGTAGCATGTGGGATGTCGATTTCAGCCGGCATGACACCAAATTTCGCCACCAATTAATTCTGTGCACCTAGCTGCAAGTGGACCCCGTGTATGACATCCGGATATCATTAACAATTGTTCCATAACACTTATTAAATATGTTTGAGAAAAAATTATTCGATTGTTAATGTATTAATTATGAAAACAACGAGTATATTTAGTACATTAGGAACCGAACTGTAATATTTCTTTGATTGCTTAATAAATATTTTAGAGAAAATTTCTAATTATATCCAAGATATACGATGGCATAATCCAAATTCGAAAGTAATAATGCTAGTACTTTTCGTAATTGGGAATTCTCATTATAACTTTCGGAACATCAGAAGAATAAGATTTTCGAGAAGGGTTGAGATCAGCCCTCTACTTTTCCTTCTTTCCCATCGTCAACTCCACTTTTTTTTCTGACATTTTCTGACTCCAAACGAAGTTCCCATCACTTCATACAGGCACGATTCCTCTTTTTTTTTTTAATGATCATGTCGAGATGTTTTGGTTTTGCTGCTCCTACGCTTTGTATTCTTCTCGATCCGATCTTCTCGTCCCTTCATAACGCTAACGACATTGCCTGATGAAGCATCAATGGGAGTTTGCTGGTCGCAGAATCGAATCCATGGTTGGGAGAGAGTCGAGAGATGGAAAGGGAATGGGCATTATTGACGTGGGTCATGCCGGGGGGGCTACACATGCATGTTCGTCACTTGCCTGCCGTTCATTTCGATCCCCCCTTGGCCTTTCCCACGATGCTAATTACGCAAAGTTTGGATGTTCGATCCCCATTATGCTTAACTCCGAAGCGCAAACTTTATAGGAGAATCCTGATCTCGACACGTCCTTCGTCGGCTTTGTCGTATAGGACGAAAAAGGATGGCGTGAATTATTCGCAAGATGCTTTGGTCGAGAGTCTTGACGTAGAATTCTCTAGTTTTCAGCCGAGCTTTAATTCTTCTCTTCTGCTGTATGCCCTGCAGCGGCGAGCGGAGCCGGTTTCATCGCCCGCGACATGACCTTCGAGAACAACGCCGGACCGGAGAAGCACCAGGCGGTGGCTCTCCGGGTAGGAGCTGACCATGGCGTGGTCTATAGGTGCAGCATCGTTGGCTACCAGGACACGCTCTACGTCCACTCGAATCGCCAGTTCTTCCGCGAATGCGACATCTACGGGACGGTCGACTTCATCTTCGGCAACGCAGCCGTGGTCATCCAAAAGAGCAGCATCTATGCCCGGAAACCCATGGCCAAGCAAAAGAACACCATCACGGCCCAGAACCGCAAGGACCCCAATCAGAACACCGGCATTTCGATCCACGCTTGCCAGATCGTCGCCGATGCAGATCTCGAGGCATCTAAAGGAAGCTTCCCGACGTACCTTGGGCGGCCATGGAAGACGTACTCGAGGGTTGTGTACATGTTGTCCTACATGGGCGATCACATTCACCCCCAAGGGTGGCTGGAGTGGAACGGAGACTTTGCGCTAGACACGTTGTATTACGGAGAGTACATGAACTATGGGCCCGGGGCAGCCGTCGGCCGACGTGTGAACTGGCCGGGTTTCCGCGTCATCACATCCGCGACAGAGGCAAGCAAATTCACAGTCGCGCAGTTCATATTTGGATCTTCATGGTTGCCGTCCACCGGGGTGGCATTCGTGGCCGGACTATCAACTTGAAAGCTGAAAGTGACATTTACAGATACGATATGTTGTGCCGAGAACCTCCATATATAGGTTCTCATTTATTTACTGAGCTTAAAATTTAGGTCGTTATCCTTATATTTTTTTTTTCGAAAGTGAAAAATAATCAAGTGTAGAAAAGCCACAATTTCGTAATGCCATTATTCTTCATTAATCCTTTTTTCTATGTTCATCGGAATCCCTTGCGTGGCCATTCATCAGTCGTAGCAAACATATTTCGAGGTGAAGAAATCGGCCAACACTAGCAAGTCCTCCTCCAAGTCCTGGACAAAAACCTAGGAAGAACTGGTCTGAGGCAGGGCATCATCTGATCACATTCCTTTTCACCTTTCTTCGCATGCTAGATTCCCACGGCAGCCTTTAAATTTGTCCAGGATAGGAATTTCAGATGGAGAGATTCAGAAGGACCAAAGATTTCTAGAAAAGAATAAGTACCTAGACCTAACTCTTACTCCTAACTTAATGATCCCCCTCCCCTTCCTAGCATATGGCCCGAATAAAGTAATTGAAGCCCGACCCCATTCTAGCCCTGGCAGTTACTCTTGCTACTTGTGTGAAAACATTATTAAGCATATTTACATGCCACTACTATGGTAGTAGCAGGCATTTTTTCTTGTAACTCGACTTCTTCATCTTTTTATAATCATACCTTACATAATGAATTTCATACCTTTAAGAGGTATACTAACAGTATAATTAGGAGCTACTTTAGCTCTTGCTCAAAAAGATATTAAAAGAGGTTTAGCTTATTCTACAATGTCTCAATTGGGCTATATGATGTTAGCTCTAGGTATGGCGTCTTATTGAGCCGCTTTATTTCTTTGATTACTCATGCTTATTCGAAAACATTGTTGTTTTTAACAAGCACTAAGTACCTCATAGCAAGGCTTATGCTAAACATTGATTTCCTGCTTGCCTAAAAATAACGCTTGTGGTCCGCTCAAAAGTCAAAACACAAGCATATCCAGAAGCCTAAAAATTAAACAGTCCGTCCGCATCATTCAATACAGTTATCCTTAAAAGTGATATGTACCGTTCCAATAGGACTAGCAGTGAGTGCAGATAAAAAGTTTGGGAATTGCACAGAGGTCGATTTCATATCGCCAATGCTCAACTCATTGTTCCTTGCAAAAACCTAGAAGAGCACACATAGCGTTTTTACCCTGTCTGGCCCAAGTGGCAGCTTCGGGCTGTCTTGGATGCCAAAAAACAAAAAATTAATGCACCAGAGAATGATGCAAGTGAACATAGTCCAAGCATTAGCACAGATTTCCCAAGAGCAGATCAGCTCAGGAGAGGGACTTCCGTCCATTCATGCACTATGTAGACACTACATATATACAAATTCACTCAATGACTTTCATTTAAGAGGTGCATCGAGGTAGTGATCCATAAGCACTGAGACAGATGCAAGAAATGAACCTTCACTAGCTCCAGGAAGCACACTTTCCTCTGCTTCTTTGACAATCCGCTCAATCACAGACTCCTTGCTAGGACTTTCTCGACACATCACGCTTCCGATAGCGAAGGGAGTAAGCCCTCTCTCCACACCTTTCTTCAAAAGCATAGTAGAGATGCGCAAGGTACGAGCACACTCAACTGGCAAGTCCCACCCATGAAATTTCAAGAGTTGAATGTCTTGTTCAGCATCCAGTGACTTGATGTAGTCCATAGTTTCGGGAGAGTAAGGCTGCTGAGCTTGTGGCCAGTAGAGCCACTCAAATGTGCAATCTTCAAACTGCAGCGACAAGAATAAAGATATTAAAAGACGAGAAGAAGACAAAGAAAGACTACAAAGAAGCTTGAGAGGTTTTGGAGCTTGTATGGAGTCATTATGCTTCTAAACTGACCCCAGAAGCTAAACTATTGCTACTCATAGATCAACAGAAGTCCAATACATCTTTTATATACCTAAAACTCCTGATCATGCTGCTCTCTTCGTTTTATTTACCACCAAAAAAACTGAGCAGTGACAAGCATGAAACATAGACTCTGAAGCAAACATGTCATATGCACATTTTATCCCGTCACATGTCAATCTGAAGTACCTATGTGTCACAAGAAAAGCAGTTCATGCAGTCAAAGCGAGATGAATGCTGCTTACACAATAAAAAGCACCGCACAAATATATTTTCGCTAACCTAACCGTGCAAAGATTTTCTTGTATGAGTCCCATGTTATAAACAGTCATCAACGCAATTTTGGGTATAAAATGACGTAAATTAATAAGCGCAACACATCCTAAAAATCAACAAATAATTTTAACAGATTTGCACATGCGTACATAACCAGGGGTGATGGAGATTCCATCTTTTGACAAGTTCTGAGGCATCCAATACCCATTAAGGAAAATGCAGGGTTATTAAGACTATTATCTTGGATCTCATGCCAATTAGGACAAATTGTATCTCAAAGAATAACAAATCATCTATTGATGTTTAACAGTGTTGCAAATCAACAAGTGCCATATATCCTTAAAAAAAAAAAAAAAAATGATTGCAACAGATCTGCACATAAGTACATATCCATGTGTAATGGAGATTACGTCTTATTAAGGAAAACATGGGGCTATTAAGACTACTATCTTGGATCTCATGCCACTTAGGACAAAGTCTACTAAGACTAGTATCTTGGATCTCATGCCACTTAGGACAAGTTGTAACTAAAAGAAGAACACATAATCTATTAATATTGAACACATAATCTATTAATGTTTTTATCGGAGAACAACCAAATGATCAATCAGAGAAGGAAATACGATATACTGACATTTTCAGGCAGACAGTATCCATGATCAATAGGAATAAGCACTACACGTCCATCTTCACCATCCCTGCTGATCAATATGTTGCCCGCATGCCTATCCGCATTTGCCAACCTTATGTCCAAGACAGAAATCTTGTGTACCTCATCCACGGGAAAAGCTCGGGGTCCCATATCCTCACAACTTCCTATATTCTTCACGAACATCTGCAGTGATCCTATCTTAAAATTCTTGCTTGTGTACTCATAACCTTCTGGATAATTAAACTCTCTATGCATACACTTCACCATAACAGTGGGCGGAACCCCAGCAAAGCCCTTCTCTGAATTGTGAACCACTGGGTGGTCCAAGATGTAAGCTGCAACTTCTCTCAGTGCACCCTCTCCTACCCACGTGCCCTTTTTCATCCCTTGACCATCTAGTGACAACGGAAGTCCCCGAGGATTATTCACCGCCATTGGTTCTTCATCAATAGGCTTAAAAACTGACACATACTCCAGGCCAGAAAAATCTTGCATGAGGTAAGCTCCTCCCAATCCCTCCGGAGACAGTATGGGCTCATTGCCACTCTCCAATCCCTGGATAGTAGATTCAATCAGCTCTTTTAACACAAATGGCAGTTCAATTTCTCGATTAACAATGAAAGGTTCCAATAGGAAATCTTTTGGCAGTGGTCTACTCTCTATGATATTGGGTTTCAACAGGTCCCAAGACTGATATTCACCAACTGCACCAGCAAGCTCATTAAAATCTGATGCATTGATAACCACTTCAAAGTGCTTGTCAACAGGTCGTAGCCTCACTTTAGCAGATTTGCGGACCCGCAAGTGGATAACAGCATCACCGTTCTTCCTACAAATGTCGTGGATGAGTCTCTGATCTTCAAGCTCTTCACCATCACATACCAGTTCTTGATTCTCCAGGTTGACAGAGCCTCGCCCCTTCCTCACAATCTGTCGCTTCACATATGCTACCTTTCTGCTCCTCTCGACATGGAACTCATATTCCTTCCCACAAGCAGTTCGGACAGTAATAGCTTGAAGATCTGAAAGCCTCAGCACAAGGTGCAACACGTCTCCATCGGCAACCCCATAGTCTCGAACACAAGATTTGTCCCGAGCTAGTTCTCTTCCATCAAAGAACAGTTTCTGATTTCTGACAAAGAACCCTCTGTCTGCCTGTATCTTCAGCTTCACATACAAAATTGAATCTGACTCCATTATGGGCATGGGAGTCAGAGACCCAGCAACACTGAGGTAAATCAGGATCGGTTTGTTCAAATGAGGACCATATTGGTGGGAGAACTCCCCAGGAAAATTCCAATACTCCAGATTCGGGCGAAGCGCCACGCTACCACCCGACATCTTTCTCTCCTGTTATCTGCACCGCCCCTTGTCTGAATAATCAAACTTCAATCTGTCGAAACCTTCATCATGCTCTCTAGACAATCCAATTGACCAGATAGTCCCAAACTTCAACTTTGAGTGACGTCACCTCAAAGCTGAAAAACCAGGAAACTCGGTTTCCCCACTCAAAGAGGTTCTCTGACCTAATATTCCAAGCTCAATAACCTCCAAATGCAAACTCAAGGCATAAGCCAATCTCCAACACACCGGATCTTCTGGAGGCACCAGTGTTGGGTTTCTTCCGTGCCATAAGTGCAATTATTTCAAGAGAACCGGAATCTTCTGGAAACTACGGCCGACCTCAAGCAAGAGAAACAAGTAAAAACAAATCGGAATCAGCTCATGATCAACCACGACCAGGAAACCTTATAAACGATCAAAAAGCAAAATGCCCCAGAAACGAAGAGATACTGACGTTTCTTTATGAATCCGTAAATACCAGCCATACTGCAAATCACTAAGCATCGATGCACCAATTAATAATGGAAAAGCTAGCCTAGCCTAGTCAGTCAAAAATCATGAAAGCCTCACAACATTCCCCGGATTATCACCTCACGCTTCTCGCGAACGCACAATGCTAAAAGCCAGCACGAAGCGGCATTGCAGCCGCAACGTAGAAACGCAAAAAGCAACAGCCAGGCAAAGGCGACCGAAGAGAGAAGCGCAGAGACAGAGGATCGACCGGTCGCGAACAGTCCGACCACTATCTGATCATCGTCCTCCACAAGGAATCTCATCCTCCTTTGCACCGGCAAAAATTGCACCGACCTGACGCGCACCGACAGACACAGCGAACGGACCGAAAATGAAGAGAAAGAAGCGAAAAAAAAGAAGGACAAAGCCGAAGAAGCTGCGCGTCGGAGTTACCTGAAATGATCAGGCGAAACGGCGGCGACGGAAGGCGCGGACGCCGGGATCACCGCGCTTCATCGTCTCCGATCGTCGAGGCGGTTCGACGCCCTCCGAAACCCGCGAGTTCCTCTGCACTAGAGCTCCTCACTTCTCCAGAGAGAGAGGAATAGGATGGGAGAACGATGGTGACGCTTCTGAAAATGGAAGAAGCAGTCCGCTCCTGTTGATTTATAGGGTGGGTGACGGGAGGAAAGGTGACTTTGTGCGGAAGAAGCGGCAGGGGGCGATTGACGGCGTCAGGTTTTTCCCGTTAACGGGACGTCGTCTCTTCCGTGGGGCTCGGGCTAGAGAGTCAAGACTTGGCGGAGGTTTCGCTGCGTTGAGGACGAGACTGCCCTTCTCGATGGGATGGATGTAGTAGTAAATTATTAAATGCTGGAAGTAGAAGGATATCTATTCTTATTTTCTAATTTTGGCAATGTTATATGCTCTCTCTTTTTCTTTTTTCTTTTTTGGGTCAAAACCAATATTATATGCTTTGGCTAGACCAATTTCGGACAATAATTAACTTGAAACATATGCCAAGGCATACGAAATTTGGAAAATTAAGTTACGTTTTACAAACTAGCCATTTGCAAAAGAAAGTCGATCCCTGTCAATTTCGAATTTTCTCAATTGATAGAAAGGAAAATTTTTTATTGTATTTGTTCTTTTAAAAAACAAAAATTGGGACTTCAAATTACTCTTTATTTGTCATATAGCTATTATCAAGAATTTATCTATCTAGATAATGCACTAAGATTTCGATACTTGTAAAAATTTTGGTATGATTAGATTGGTGGCAAACCCTCACTAATGATAATTATTACATATGATGAAGTTCAAGATTCGATATAAGAACTCATGATGCCTGACTCTATTTCCTCATTTGGTAATTTATTAGAAAAATCTCATAGAATATCGTGTCCGATGCTTAAGTGGTCATTAAAAGATCTCATCGTGCCAGCAACCTTTTCATAGATCCGAGGCTGTCTACTTAAATATCTTCCTCATAGGAATAGCAACAGTACTAGATTTCTCTATTGCTATTATTATAATAACAATCACTCGCATGGATAATCACCACCCAGATAAAATACGAGCGATCAGCTTAAATAGTTTATTAATTTACATGTCGCCAGAAGAAGCCCTGGGCGCGAGGAGGAGGGGAAGGGTAAGGACGTAATTCCGGGCCCACCTGCCCAGACAAAACGTAATTAACCCCAGTCGGGCTTTCACTTGGACGCGTGAACTGACGCGGCGAGGTCAGACAGACAGACAGACCGACGGAGAGTAATTGCTACGCCGTTTAATGCAAGTAGCGGCACGGGGAGACAACTAACGGCGTCAGTTACGGAAGCCCGGACAGGTCCGTTGAGATCCTAACTTGGACTAAAAAGGTACCGTCCATTTTTGAGTCGCAGGAAGCGCGCTCGCCATTGCCACGTCATGCATGGGACTCCCGCCGCTGGAAGTCAAAAAATCATTCGCGCGATCGCGATCCCGCCCACGTGGCAGGACCCGATTGGGAGAACCTCGTGGCTTCCGCAAAATTTTCCAGCTCAAAAGACAGAAGCAAAGAAGAGATTCCGTATCGTAGAAAAATTTGAGTTGACGGGGTTGGGGGGGAAGAAAAAACTCTGCTACCATTCCGCCTTCAGCGTCAACGGAGGAAAGATGATGGTGACCAAGAAAGTTAATGGGGGTGATAAACAGACAAAACTTCACAGGCTCCTCTCGATGAACTCCCAGATTCTCTCCTCCATATAGATCCGGTCCCTCCGCCGCCGCGGCATGTGCCGTTCGTCCGGGAAGATCAGCAGCTCGTACCGCTTCCCCGCCTCCACGAGCGCGTTCACCAGCCGCGCGGTGTGCCTGAAATGCACGTTCTCGTCGATCATGCCGTGGACTAGCAGTAACCTCCCTTTCATGTTGTCCACGTGATGCATGACCGAGCTGGATTCGTAGCCTTCCTGATTAGCAGAAGGAAGCCCCATGTACTTCTCGGTGTAGAAGGTGTCGTACCCGTCCCAGGATGTCACGGGGGCGCCGGACACTGCGCAGCAGAAGACGTCGGGACATCTGGCCAGTGCCATGGCAGATAGATACCCACCATAACTCCAACCATATATTCCGATCCGACCGGCTGCAGCTAGCCCTTCTTTGACAAGCCATTCCGCTCCAGACACCTGATCCTCGACGTCGAAGTGGCCAAACTTATGTTTAACAGCACCTTCGAACTTCAGACCACGCCTGGCGGTGCCTCGGTTATCTAACTGTTGCACCAGGCAGTAAAAATTTGTTGTTAGTCACCAGTCAATCATGTAGAAGCTTTTGGCAGAAATTCATGGAAGCCGATATCAAATTGGTCATTATGTCAGTTATTGTGAAGGACCACTCAACGAGAAAGAGAGAGGGGGAGGACAGGATAGGCCCGTAGCAAGGGAGAAAAATGCATTTTTTATTTTCTCCGCTGCATGTTCTTTCTAGCTTCCTCTCACCCATATCAGCCATTGTCGGTTCTACTATGTCTATGAATCAGAAGTAGTGACTTCCATTACGCCCATCTCATGTTGATCAAATTGAAAAGAAGAGTGCTTAAACCGTCATGCAACCTTACTGTAAACTTACCATGCAGCATAAATGGAGTAAGATGCACTGCAAAAGTAAATGGCAAGATCATGACACATTGGGAGATTGCCTAACTTCTGCAAACAGCCTATGTTCACAAGTTAGAGAGGATGTCTGAGGCGACTACAGAGATGTACTAACCTTCCAAACTAAGATGCCTTTGCTTCTCAAATACTGTGCCTTCATGTCAACTGTATTTGCCCATGAATCACATACCAATTGTACGCATGGGCCACCATACACAGCTATCATGGTCTTGTAAGGTGGGGGTCCAAATTTTGCTATATCAGGTTTGTACAGAGCTCCATATAGCACACTCCCATCATTTCCCTGGATTTGCATGATCTCTGGAGGCTCAAGCTGCAGCTTCTTCAACCTTGGAATGGTCAATGGAGGCTCATACAATGGCAAAATTATGCTGCCATCATGCAAGGAGCACAGTGACACCCTAGGGGGAGAAGTGAGAGAATCATGAATATCAACAAAAGTCCGCAGGTGATGATCAAGCACAACTACATGTTTTCCTTGTCCATTGGTTAACCTCTCTGGAGCTGGCAAAGAACTACTCTTGTCTGGGAAAAGTTTCGCTGAATATAAGTGCTGTTCCAGGGGTCCATCTACAGTTCCTGTAAAGTATACAAGTCCTGCGGCTTCATTTACACCTGCAATTTGCTCAACCATCCAGTCGCCTTCCGTGATAGGTCCTAGGCAAGTCCCATTCAAGTCATGCAAATAAAGATGTCTAAATCCTGTTCTTTCACTTGCCCATATAAATCCCCCAGAAAATTTGGCTACTCCTTTGTCTAGAGGAGTGAAGCAGTCATGTAAGTTAATCCATGTACTCTGTTCTTCCACCAGTACAACTTTTCCTTGGCCTGTCCTAATATCAAACTTAAGCATCTTCAATTTGCTATGTGACCTGTTTAGGACCTGAGCTGTCAGAATATTTCCATGCATCCAGTTGACTCGGGCCAAATATTCATCCTCATTGTCAAGCTCATTTGTTCCTCCACACTGAAGATCCATCCAAGTAACAGGACCTCCAGCAGAGGAAACTACCCCAAGACGAACTTTAACATTTACAGCTCCTGCGAAGGGGTAAGCATGATCTTCTTGTGCCTCTAAACCAACTGAGCTTTTACCTTGATGCATTATCCTGAACAAAGGTACGCCCGAAGGGTCAACTTCTGTGAATGCAATGAACCTGCTGTCCAGTGACCACCAGTACCCATTTTTGCGATCCATCTCTTCCTGAACACAGAAACAATATCATATCAGAGAAAAACCAGAATATTATAAACACATCATCAAGTGATATAGCATTTCAGTAGTATTTTATCGTTTTTACAGCATAAACATAACTTTCTGGAATATCCTGAAGACCTAGAAGTTCTTCAATAATGCTGCACGAATGTAAATCAAAATATGCTCCAAAGAGAGTAGAGAAAGAAAATTACCTGAGCTATGTACTCAGCGAGCCCATGAGTCTGAAAAACATAAGTATTCAGTCAGCATCCAGAAATGTCACGAGAAAAATAGAAAAGTCAAATAACAAGCAGACATTTACAGGAACAAACCTCTTAAATATGTAATTGTTCTATCCATTGCAAGAGAAAATAACAAGCAGGCTTAGAACTAAACTCATATATCACAAGGACAGCAACATGCAACATTTTAACAAGTTCGGGCTCAGGTGAAGTTGGATACAAAGAAGAACCGAAAGAAGAGCCTTAGCAATTAAGATTCTGGATTTCCAAACATTTGATTAAGCTGTTCAAAGTAGAATTTCAGTCGACTACAGGTGAAATAAGTGGAACAAAGTTGGGCAACATTTAATGGAAGAGGAAATAAGCTCAAATCACCATGTAGAACAGAGATAGAGAAAAGACCCAGTATCAATATTTAAGCTCACCACGGCATTATCAATGGCACCATCAGTTAGCTGCTGTTGCTCGTTGTGTAGGAGGTTTAGAACATGCAATTCTCCATCTCTAACAAAAGAAATCATGGTACCATCTGGAGAGATATGTGGATCGATAATTGGTGAGGATGATGTGCTTGGAAGCTTGAGCTCTGGTTTTGAGCCAGCGAGATCCTGAATATAAACCTGGAACCCGAAGGAAAACACATCAGTTGAAGCTGCTTTGACAGATAGTTGATACAGAAAGAAGCAGGCAATGAGGGTCCATATGATTCAAAGTGTTCCGATCAAAAAGCATCAAGATATTTCAGGATTGTCGTCCATGGAGAGATTACCAAATGACATTTACTTCAACTATCAAGCCTCTCTCCTTTCCCATAAAACAAAGGGGAGAAGAAATCATAAAGCAAAGATTAGAACTTGGATCAATCAATCTATACAGGTGGTAGGCCAGTATATACATGCAAAATAGATGTTAAAACAATGACATTGTAGCATGAATGAGTGACCAGATTGTGACACCAAGCTTAAGACTCATCTCATCCTTTGCGATGGATGGATTAAAGACCTTCAGAACTTTAAGTATTCAGCAGCATGGATTAGTTTAAAAAACAAAGAAAGAAAAGAAAAGAAAATAACATCAAGGAACTGATCCGCTTTAACTTATACATATGCAAAGTCTGATCATTATTCCTCCCTCTGTGTACTTGAAAAGAATGCATGTCGATGGCATCTCTTACTGACACAGGATGATAATTAAGGATGCCTGGATCATAGATAAAAATTTAAATAAAGATTCTTAATCGATGACCAGTAGAATCATTGGTGGATATACTAAAGAGCAGAGGACATACCCCGGCTGGCAAAGGCACCATAAGCGCCTTCCTCTTTGAGTTTGTCTTAATCCATTCATATCGCGTTACTCCCAAACCACGCTCCCTCAATCTCTCCCTTCTCAACTTTTCTTCCGCAGAAATGTTATTCTCATCAAGACCACCATCTGGGGGACTGAAAAATAAATCTTGCTTGCTACTCTTGAGATCAAATGCAAAAACCTTCCTATTTAAAGTCTGATCAGGACTGAACAAATAAGCGACGAGAGAATCATCAGGGCTGAAAGTGATTGATGTTGGTGCACCATATCCAGGCAAGGGATATTGTACTATTTCCTCGATTGAGAAAAAAATACAGTCGTCAATTGCTTGTGCAGCTGTGCTGTCAGTTGCAGGCATATTGCAGAATGACCCGAATCTCTTCAATTTCTTCTCCCTTGTCTCATTAGCTGATTGCATTACAAGATGACTAGATCGTTCTGCTCAAATGACAAAAGAGTATAAACAAGCATGCTAAAATTAGGGTGCTAATCACTTCAACTAAATGTTAACTAGCATATAAATAACACTAGAATGTACAATAACAGGTTAAAGTTGAGTGTGCAACCGTTTGTTTTTACAACTTAAGCTGTGAAAGAACAGCCTGGATTATTTTTTGTCTGAATAAGCCCAATCAAACATCATGATGATCATCAACATTCTTGCAACCCAGCAAGTTCAACGGTTTTGGCCGGACTGTGAGTACGCTATGCAAAAACAGAACAAAAGCTAGATTCAACAGTCCCACATACAACAAAGCAGAACCCCTCCTGTACTAGCATTGTGAAGTTCACCGATTGCCTTTCAGTCAAGCCACAAAGGAAAACTACCAAAATCAGAACTTGCCAAAAAAATGTCCCGAATATTACCCATCGCTCGCATTCCGGATTCTTTTTTCGTCTTCTTTCTTTTCCAGAGTCAACAAGTAACTTTTAAATATTTCACGAAGCTTTACTGCTTTCGATTCGCTTCCTTTTTCCAACTAAAAAGCAAAAAGCAACATGCTTATTCGGGGAACTTCCTATCTCTCCTCACTCGTCAACCTCCGAGCTACCAAACAAGGAAAAAATCGATCCCCCCTCATCATCCAATCACGTTCAATCCAACCGCGATAGCCCAGAAGCACCCAAAACCCCACAGCTCCCTCTCGAACCTCTCTCATCCAGAACAAGCAAGCGATCCTCCAGTCTACCAAAACCGCATCGGGTCAACACCCTCGCACCTCATCACAAAAGAAAGAAAAGGAACGAGAGACAGCGACGAATCCGAGCCGGGGCCGCAATCGGATTTCGGGCGAGGGAATACGGATCGAGACCGAACCTGCAAAGCGAGCGGATGCGATCGGCCATGAAAAAGCATCGATCGAGACACGATCGCCGAGACCTTTTCCCCAAACCGAATCCGCGCTGAATCGGGAATCGGATTCGCGAGAGCCCAATCGGAGATTCCCGCCGCGGCTCCTCGTTCGCGTAACGGCGGCGAGATCTGGAATTCGCAGGGGGACCGAAATGATGACGACGACGACGACGACGACGACGATTAGTGCTTGCGGATAAGAAGAGGAAAAGCGGGATTTGTCGATTCGGGGGTTAGTTCGGCACGCGCCGGCGGCAGGCGGGTGGGGAGGTTTGGTGATTCACCGAATCTGTGTGGCTCTGGCTTTGGCTCTGGCTGCGCTTCGGGCTTTTTGTTGCTGCTGGCGGCGCGTGGGGGCGAGGTTTGGGTTGTGTGCGGGCGACCGCACGTGGCCCCGGATCTGATGCGACCGTCGGATGTTGGTCGCTCGCTGATCGTGCGGTCCAGAGGGGGGACACGAGTCGCCGGGGCGCCGGCGATGATTGGTCGGGGGCGGCAATGATTGGATTTGATTGCTGTCGATAGAAATCGAACCTCGCGTTGACGTGTACGAGTGTCAGAAAATAGAATATCGTGTATGGGTTAATATGAACAATTGAAAATGAGAAAAAACATAACTTTTATACTGTATTTACTTAAGCGCCATATTTTTTCTTTTTAATGATTACTTAAGTCGCTCACTTAAGTGTCATGAATTTTTTTTCGATCAAGTGCCATATGATTTTTCAATCAATCACTTAAGTATTGTAACTTTTTTAAAATTATTTACCACAAATATCATGTCATATCAAGTTTTCGTCAATTAGATAAGTGCTTTTAAAAATTTTTAGGAACTAAATAATCGATTGAAAGTTATGATACTAAAATGAATATTTTTTTTAAAAGTTATGATACTTAAATAAGCGCCGTAAGGAAGTTATAGTAGTTTTGGTGTCCTTTTTTCTAAAAAAATGGTATCACATTGCATGATCATTATGAATGGAATTAGTGGTTGGAAAAATATTAGGTGAAATTTAGGTTTTGTTTGTTGCACGAAAGATGATTGTTTTTTTAATTTTTTTTTTGAAAAAACAGTAGTTTATATTGCTTGCAAAAATGAATGACCGAAAAAGTATTTTTATCATCCACATAATTATAATGAAGACATTTGCTGTTTGGCTAATTATTTTAAATAATATAAGCGATCATTTTTAGAAAAAATATTTTTCAAAGTATTCATCGTTTACTTATCAAGCATATTTTTCTCATGCATGAAGTCAATTTAGAGCACGTCTTGATAGGCTTTATATATATATATATATATATTATCAATTTAAGTTGTTGATAAGTGGGTTTGGTGGCGCCTTATTATTTTTTTTTTTTGGTCAGTAGGTGGTGCCTTATTTATTTATTTATTTTTCGGACGAATGAGTTGGGTGGGATTTGGAACAAGGAATAAATGCCCAAAAAAGAAAGGAGGGCTGCACACTTTTGACGCAATCTATTGATCTCCTCCACCCATTTTCTCTTGAGTTGGCAATGACAATTATTACATGATATAGCACATGTAGAAAAACCATGTTAAGCAATCTGTGTCAAGAGAGAGGTCGGACGTCACCAACAATCGAACTAATGATGATTCTGAAATCACTAAAGAGACAAGGTTAAAAGCCTTGTTGTGCATTTCTTTTTCCTGATTTATATAGTCATGAACGGGAACATTATCACATTAATTGTCTTTTTCTTCATCATCATCATCCATCATGAAGATAAGTCAATGCATAGCAAGTGTGAGTCACTCTATATTTATTTTGTAAAAAATAAATAATTTAAAAAATATTGCCTTAAAAAGAATCACTTGTAATGTTTGTAAGAAATAAAAGTGCCTAATTTTAGTAAACATATTTTTCAAATCATTCATTATTCGTAAAATTTACAGAAACAACTAAGATCATCTAAATTGGTTCAGCTGTTCATGAAATAACACCGAAGCTTGATACCTAAAAAGAGAACATTAGAAACAGAAACCCATTTGCTAATTGATCCACAAAATTCATCATTGAAAAACTAAAAAGAACACAAAAAGATAAAAAGATTTATATCAGGACAACATTTCCAAACTGTCAAAATCAGAGGAAGATTATTGGAATGGACCACTTGAGGACCTGTCCCAGAGGGACAAAAATAATTGTGGCGAGATGCCAAAAGTTGCACAACATGCGTGTAAGTAGCTTTCTGTTGGTACAAACAACATCCCTCGTTCGGACAGGACAGGTCATTAGTTGTTCACACTCGATCTGTTCATCGTTGGATTGCCATTCGATAACCATAATATCACGACAAGAATGTCATACTCTCGTTTTTGCATCAACGTTGTCCACACCACTCCTTGCTTATAGAAAGACCTCGAAGGACAAAAGACAACAGTGGATTGGATCTTGTCACATCATTATTAGAAAGATTCAATATCAATATATCAATGCCACCACCGACTGTGGTGACTCCCCTAGATAAGAAATCCGTTGATCATTCCTTGAACGTGAGGAGTTCGAAATCCAGTGGAGTTAAACTTTTAAAACGGTTAGTGAGGATTTCACAAAATCTCATATGTTATCAGATTAAAAAATCCCGAGTTAAAATTTTCCAGGCCTTTATTTGCCCCCGAATTGCATATTTCCACCATTTAGGCTGAGGCCAAAATCCAGTTGACCTCGGCCCAACAAAATCTCGCAATTGTAATCCGACAGCCATATTTCTTTTTTGACATAAGACCCGAGTTCGAACCATCATACACTTTCATAAAATTTTCCATTTACTGTAACTTTGCACCACTTTGGACGAGCGTGGCGGACTCTCATGCTTCGAACGATATATTGGTAGAGCAAAGACTCCTTTTTTGAGTGAATATCTGCGGTGGGTGTCATTCCCAAACTTGATTCTCAAATATCAGTGAAGTTGCTTATCGAGTTGAAAAAGGAGGAGGTCGAACAAGCGTGTTCCCAAGAAAGCAACACATGTGCCGACGACTGGCTGGCGAATTTATGCTCTGGCTATTTTTCGTATGCTCTTTGAAGCTAGTAATCCACCTTTAAATTTGATGTCTTCAACATAGGAGACCTGGTGAGCACATTTGTGCCAAGATAATGTAATAATTAGTTGTTTGGGCTTAGGCGCCATTTTTCCACTAATAAAAGAGATGTTGAAGGTTATCGATAGGCACGTACTATCATTTTAGATATGTCAAATGAGTGGATCCGATCAAATATAAATATAATGATTTATACCCCGACTCAGTCCACATTACCACAACACTTTTATATTTAATACATAAACTAAGGTGAAAGAATGGAGTGAATAAGTATGAGGTCAAAAGAGAGTAAAAAGTGTTGTAGAGATGGGTTGAGTTTAAATAAATTGTGAAATCATATTGACCTCGTTTGTAACCCATAGAGTTTGGTATGAATCAATTTAAAAAATATATATGATATAGTGGCAATACTCTACAAATTTGATTTTATCTTCTTATGCTCATCCTATAGGATTAGAGTTATATAACTATTAACCATGCTTACATGACACTGAATTACTCCTGAATATGGATTATTTTCCTTGGAAAAACCTATATTTAAATTACTAGGACTAATGCTATATGTTCAATGGTGATCAATTTCCTTACCATATAAGCTTTTAAAGAGTAGCTTATTTGTTTGACATAATGGTTAAAATCAGGGTTAATATCACGAAAAACCCCAATTCGATGCATGTGTGACAAATTTATCATTCGTTAATTTCCATTAAATTTTACACGTCAAATTGTCAAGTTGAATGATAAGTGACAATTAACGGGTATACCAATTTAAAGTTTTACCCTTTGCTTTCACATGTATATTAGTTTTGTGGTTTTTAGTAGTATTAATTCAATTTAACGTAAATTAATTGATGATAACTTTGTTACAAATATACCAGTTTATAGTGTTTTGTCATAAAAAAATTATTGCGGTAAATTTATTATAGGTGTACCAATTTTGGAGTTTTTAGTGTTCAAAAAATTAATTTTTGATGAATTTGTCACATGTCTATTAGTTTAGGATTTTTTGTACTATTAATCCTTAGAATTATGACACTCCTTATATTTGTAACAGTACTTGTTATTCTTATTGATCCGTAAGAATTTCCTACACGATTGTCTCTTTTAACGTGATTACATTCACATGATTGTGCCTCGCATGCAAAGCCCGACTTATAACTCTGCAAGTAACTGCTCTTCAGGTATGAACCTTCCAACAGAGGAAATGAATATGCTGTCAAATCAGGATCAACAGAGATCTTAATGCGTACTCTCGCTCTCTAATGCAAAGCAGCAATCGGATTAATGATTAAATAGAAGGAGACAAGTGAAAAAGGAGCAGCCTGTTTGAGAACCAAACTCTCTTGTACTTACTTTGGCAAAGCGTCTGTTGGCACAGGCAAGATCATCCCTGCATCGACTATTATTAGATTCATGTATGAGCCGATGCTTTACTAGACATACACCTGATCTTCTTAAACACTCGAAGTCCATGAAGAAGTTGACTATGCATTGCAAATATGCCTCTCTTCCATACATCCACTCAAATCTTTCTGAACTCAAAAGTTTGAATGACACCTGGGGCTTTGAATGCTCCAGGATCTATAACATATCCCTTTATCTCCATGCTGCTTTGTCGATAAAATGGCCAGCTAAGGACTTGAGGACAGTGCTGCATCTTATTCTCCTTCCCGCTTTCAGATTTTACCTCTCGACGACTGCTTGTACTTGGCAGATACTCAGAGCATCATCTTGTTCTATATGACATCGACCCAAAATTTCGTTGACGCCGTCATGATGGAAATGGGTCATACTTCTGAATCTTCACACTCAGAACTCACTATGAAACTGGGAAATGCCAATGTTATATCCCTGCAAAGGGTGAAGAGAGAAAAAAAGAGTTTTAGCGTACAACTTGTGCAGAGTAATCCCGTTCACAATGCGCAGCCTGACACAAAATGGAAGAAGCGACATGATCAGAGACAAATGTATGGTGGACAGTTTTTGGGTTATACTTTTCTGTACAGGGGTTTTAAACTTTATGATAGAGAGGCTGTTCATCGCATTGATGGGGATTACATACTTTAGATATGGAAGAGTCATGTTTCTTATCAGAGAAGGATTCTTCAACACAAAGTCCTTCCACTCTTCCAGATCAATTCGTCCGTCATCTTTCGTATCGGCATCCCTAAATGTCTGTTGATTCAACAACCAGTTTCAGAATGTTTAAAGTACCGAACTGAGGATAGTAGTTCCCGCATGAAAGTTGAGTACTGCACCTTATCCACGATCGTTTCCACAACATCCCCCGTGAGTACCAAATCTGATTCATGAAGAAGTGCCAATACCATTTCCTTCAACTGTAAATTGAAAACAAAATTTGTAATGCCACTACAGTAGAAATTAAGAACAATTTTAGCAGTTATCAAGATGTCCATGCAACAGCAGAAAAGAGGAGATACTGTCCTCACCTCCTCTCGCTTGATATATCCGATCTGCCTCAAGTCGTACAACCTGAAAGCAACTGTGGAAAAGTCTAACGATTCAGCTATCATTTAGCTACTCATGTTAACGTGATCTACCAAAAAGGAAACTAATTTAAATGGAATTTTAGCGAAAATTAAAAGAGTATAAGCTGCATAATGGGATTTCTTACATGCAATCTTGTCTTCTATTGGTGCATCCGGGTGAAAGACACCAAGCGATCTTACGAATTCCCCAAACTCAATGACCCCATTTCCTTTCATATCGAACAAATCGAATATCTACAATATATGATGCCAGTAGTTAATGTATTGGCAGGAAAAAGAAAAGAGCGTCAGTCTAATGAATTAGCAAAATCACAAAAAAGTTGTGAGTGGCACTTTGTCATATCAATTTTTTTTTAGACTCCCAATTTCATATTACCAAAGTGGGACAACTAACTGTATCAGATTACAGGACATAAATGAAGTAAAAAGATATCCGTCAAGTCAAAGTGAGTCTATATTGCATACCCTGTCGGCAAAAAGATTTCTCCAGTTTCTGTTCCGGAATAGAGCAAGCTGAAACTCTTCCTGCTCAATGTACAGCATAAATAGCAATGATTTTCAGTTTAAGTGGCAGAAACAAGTGCATGATGAACCTTTTCAGTGTCTTGTGATCACGTAAGACTAGACTAGAAGAAGATGACCCAGCAAGCGACAACTGATAGCCAAAGGTAAATAGATTTCACTCATATATCAAACGCTGGTCCAAAGCACACCTTGTGAATAAGCCCGTCAGCAATAATTGAATTGCTTAATTTCTTGAAGAGCACGTATAAGGCCTCGACTTCGCTTGCAGTAACTGCATTTAAGAAATTTGAATGGTCAAAGTGATGAAGGCGGGTAGCATTACAGTTTATTTACCGAATGACTTTATTGAAGAGCCTATAAATTATACTTTCCCCATCTGTCCCCGATGAAACAATTCTGAACTGTATGCAAAATGAGCGTAGAGGAGGTGACAATGCTCAATTGGATGAATGAGCTTCTCGAGAATAGACAGATAAAAAATGAACCGGGAAAAAAAAGATCTGCGTTACACCGAAGCTTTATGAGAACAATCCAAAGGGAAGTAAATGCAGAAACTTAACATCTAAAAGGATTGACGCTTACAAGGTGTTGCAGCGGCAAGAACGTTAGGCTCTTCATATCCGGGTGTTCGCTGAGACTTTTTCGAAATACCGCAACCCATACCAACTACTTACCTTGTTTTTTTTCCTGCATAAATCTGTGAGCTCGAAACAGGGAAACTGTCCTGCAACACCTGCTAATGCCAGTTCACAGGAGAATGAGATGCTGCAAAATACTGATTCAGCTCAATTCGTGAGATCAAAAGATTTTCTTTTACTACTTTTGATTTTGAATCCACGCGATTACTCTTCTTAGGTCAGCAATGACTATAGAAGAGACTGCACCTACTGGTGCCACGGAATTGATTGTCCACCCGGCAAAACTAGAGTCTAGACAACTCCGTGCAACACCACATTCAAGAACGGAGGTTTTCCACTCTGAATAGGGATTAATCGTACCACTCAGAACGGTGTCTGGAACAGCTGGGTCAACTATGTTTCGAGATAAATGACATGTGGACTCTGTAGATGAGTGTACAACTTGAGTGCTAATACTTAGTTATAGGAAAACGTAGAATCCATATGCATTTTTTCTCTTGGTAAGCAAATATAAGCAATGGTACATAATTTTGTAGGAATTTGAATCATCATACCTTGAATTTCACATAATCTTTCTTCGACATTCTAGTTATGGTGATTCAGACTGTGGCAGGCCTGCCATGAAGCAAACTTGCAAATTTTGAGCTCAAAATGAGGTATCCCAGAACCTGCACCCGCAACCATGTCTTATCTGATGGGGACGGGTACATATCACTTCAACAGATGACTCAGAGTAACCTCTAGGTACACAAAGAAAAAGAAAAGAAATAGTCGAAAGAGGATTGTAGCCTTGATTTGGTTGCTAATGTATGCTCGAATGGACGCTATCATAGTTTTTGCTGTTGATAGCGAACACTGAATCAGCGAATCACCAAATATAAGGTCAAGAACACCTATCTGTCTCAAAGGAAGAAACTGGTGTGATAATAACAGATCTTCCATTTTAGGTTCTTTGATACAATCATTTCCATATTAGGGAAAACTGTAGGTCTACGAAGATGAGACATGAGTGGCAGGTTTTTCAAACCAGACAAGACCAAATAGACTTAACCAGAAACGAAGAAACTCTGATCTTAAAAACTATATCCCTGATGCAGAGAGTTTCTGGTCAACTTACTCAAGAAAGGCACAAAAACTTACCATGCAAGTGGCTCATGAAAAGTTTACAGAACATGAAAAATCAAGATGGAACTAATCACCTGCAAATATGTAGATTCTGACATATATCCAGGAAAGAAAACTATTTATAATTCCAAGGGAAGCACCCATGCACAAATCGTGCATCCAACTAATTTCCAAGTCACAAAGTGACAATAGTGTATTAAACAACAAAAAGAAAGTTAAAAAAATACAAAGAAAAAAAAAAAAAAAATCTGTTGAGGAATCAATATGAACCCCATACACGGAGGAACCCCATACTTTCTTTATCCATTAACCCACCGCCCCCCCGGACAAGAACTCCCTTTTAAATTGTTTTCTCATAGGGTCACAAATCTAATTAGCAAAGACGGATTTTCCAGCTAACCTAGCAGATTTTTTTGTTTCTCGAAAGGGAAGTTCATGCCAAAATAATAAGAACGAGACTTTCACTCCGATCCGACTTCTCTTTTGTTTAACATTTAGTAGAATCCAGCCATGTACAGGAGGAAATGACTTTTGGGGTTTCCTACGTAACAATGAAAAGGACTGCTAGGTGGAATCGAATTCCCGAGAAAAAGAATAAACTCTCATTAACCCTTTTTTTCTAAACGAAAATGAAGGGTAACTCCTACTTACACCGTTCTATATTTCTCAAAATATCGAACTTATTCAATCATCCTTTTTATTTTATTTTTTTATTTTTCCATTTAGGACCAGATAACCAAATAAAGATCAAGATATTTAGCAAAGGAGGGTGGAAAAAGAAAGAGAACAAAAGCAGGAACTTTTCCCTGCATTTGCATGGAGGAAAACCGATGAAAACATGAACAAGGTGTAGGAAAGCTTGTGATTCTTTCTCGTGTTTTTCCAGTCAAAATCCAGAATCGTGGGAAACCGCTAGAGTTTGCCGATGCTCTCTGCATTTGCTCAGCAACCAAAAGGAGCATTTGGCGAAAGGAAGCAAAGAAGAATCAAAACCAGGATAACCTGGCAAGTCCTTGAACGCAGGTATAAAACATCACAACCCCGAGAGAGAGAGAGAGAGAGAGAGAGAGAGAGAGAGAGAGAGTCGTGGACTGACCAGAAATTGGCGGTGTAGGAAAGAAAGAGACTTGGATTCTTGAGGGATTCTTTCTCGTGCTCTGTTCTTAACTATGACCAAATGGATTGCCTTGATCTTTGGGCGCTCTGCAAGTCTTGGAACTTCACCGAGAACAGCGACCGGCTTCCTTGTTTCATCTCTCTCTCTCTCTCTCTCTCTCTCTTTCTCTCTCTCTCGCTGTCTCCACAGGGAAACCTGTCGAGCTTGCGGCTTCGCTTTCGAACCGCGAAATGGAGGGCGCAATTTGCGAACTCACGGAGAGCGACGTGGATGAAGAGTTTCAGAGATCAAAACTTGTCTTGTCATGCAGTTCTGACCACATGCGTTGGACGGACGGACGGACCCACAACTTTTCTGCGTCAAATCTGATTGGACTAGCTCGGATCCACAATGCAAATGGTCATTTTCACAAATCTCCTTTGAAGGGAGAGCGATTCAGTAGAGTTCTCATCCTCTAAGTTTTGCATTTTTATAGTTTGATCCTTGGATATGTTTTCACGCTACCGAATCATCTCTCTCTTTGAATTTGTACATTGGGTCACTCCATTTATTATCGATACTAACACCGTCAAATTTCTCTTTTAATTTATTGGCATGTATTAGCATAAGGATCATGTCGAGAACCGTCTCGAATCACTTTCTAAGGATAACTTATTGTAAAGATTCAGTTTTAATCATGGATCATACACATCACAACAAAAGACATTAAATTCAAAATGACCTCTTTCTATATATAATTACTTAAAGGGTTATCTTGAAAATAATCTCTATCACAATTCTCTCAAAAAAATCTTCAATTTTTGCATAATGATGTTTGTTGGCATACAATAATTGATAATTAAAAAATAATTTAATCCAAATCACCTACTATCCATTTTATATGAAATTTCAGAGTTAAAAACAAAAAAGTTATATATATATCCTTCTCTTTTTCAATAATTTTCGTTGGACTTTCACATCAATGTTTTTCCTTTTTTGGATTTTTTTTCTGTTTTTCCTTTTTCAAGGATGTTTTATGTTTACTGATGAGGGAGCAGTGATAGTGATTGGAATGAAATCGCCAATGGATTTTAAAGGCGTGGAGTCCACACCACTAATGCAGAGTCTCCCCTTCAGCTTGTCCGTGTACCTGACTTCCCCCCCTCCCCAAAAATAAAGAAGCACTTTTGCTTTTCCTTAATTTTGAAAAGAAGAATGTTATTTCAAATCTCATACAATAATTAAGAAAATTCTAAACAACTCTCGTATCAATATTTTCGTTTTTTGAGACTGGGTTTTATTGTCAAATTTTGACTTTTTCTTCGATTTTGTACCTCAGACTTTTAAATTTAGGCTGTGACTTAATTTTAAGTACCTCAAATATTCTGGTGTCAAAGTAACTCACAATTTTAGAAATATATGAATAATAACATTGAAGTCACTCTAATTTTTCAAGCCATTTTAAAGGTTTTTATCATTATGAGGGAAAATTCACGAGGACCGTTTTGGTTCAGCATAACAGGCTTCAAAAATCCCCGTAAAAGTGAGAGAATTAGGTTATTTTAATATTTTGAAAGTATGAAAAGGGTAATAGTGATTTCAAATATTATTTACCTTATCTCTTATAATTTTTTGAAGGGCTCAACATTATCATAATAAATATCAAAGCCAAAAAAAGAAGGGCAAATAAAATAAATGGTCCATGAACTTAGGCTCAATTTGTAATGTGGTCATTGAATTTTTAATTTGTTCAATGTGGTCTATAAGTTTTAGCCCAATGTACAATATAGTTCCTAAATTTTGGATTTGTTCAATGTAATCCCTGAACTTTCGATACATGTTCAATTTAGTCATTCGATTAGAAAATCCAAGGACTAAATTGAATAAAGAAATATAATAATACATGGGCTAGATTGAACATTTACCATAAGTTCATGATCACATTGAACAAATTAAAAGTTCAAAGACGATATTGCACATTGCATTAAAATTTAAGGATCACATTAAACTAATTAAAAGTTCAGAGACGACATTGTACATTGCGCTAAAATTTAGGGATCACATTAAATAAATTAGAAGTTTAGAAATCACATTTCATATTGAGCCTAAGTTCATGGATCATTTGTGTAATTTAACCAAAAAAGAAAGAGTCGCCAATTATCATGGAGTGCATTGTAATGGGCCGAATTTAGTTTTCTTTTTTCTTTTCAAAATTCCAATGGCGATCTATGTACCACACATAAAATTTTAGAAATATTTGCATGTAGAATTATGTAAACAAAAAGAAAGTAATGTCAAACAAGCATATTCTCTTTCATATCGGATAGGACAATGATTTGTAAATTCGTGTTAGGTAAGATGGAGGTCCCTCAAAACTAACACTGACGTTTCCGTTGGGCTTATTGATAAGTTGAGATGCTGATCTACTAAAAATATTCATGGCAAAGGGAATTAAATAGGGCAAGAAATGAGAGGATATTTAATAATTAGCATATGCATATAGCGTTGACCATTGATTAATAATCGGGAAAATTACCAAAAAAACCCTAAGCCTATTACACTCTTACTAATTCAATTATAAATATTTCAATTTGACTAATTTAATCTTAATTTTTTTGACGATTTGATAGTTCAGTTCCAAACATTTTTATTGAGCCAATTTAGTTCTCAAACTTTTAATAATTTGCTAATTTAATTCTATTTCTTTTGACGATTTGCCAATATAGTCGTTGCAATCCATTTTCACTGGAAATCACTGATACGACAAATTTTTAAACTTTTCAATTTATTATTATTATTTATTTTATTTTTCCTGTTATTTCCTTTTTTGTCCAATCCTAGGCCAGTGAGGTCACTAGCTGCTCGCAAGCCTCGCCTGGTTTGGGTGAATTCCGAATCAATTTTCTGTTCTAGCCAAAAGATCAAGAAGACGATTGCACATCCATGCAAAAAACAACACCATGAAATTAAGTCGATACATTTTGAGTTGATTATTAAAGAAAAAAGGGAGATTACATCTTAATCACAAATTGACCTAACAATATATATATATTACTTTAGGAAGGTCATCCGATACATCATCGCATCAGTAATAAGGTCATCCAATACATCATCGCATCAGTAATAAAGCCTTTGACTTTCGTATGCGTTCACCTAATCTTGTTCCGTTCCATCCAAGAGATTGAGCATTCCTTTCGTACCTTTGAGGGGTCGTGTGATCGTTCCTGACAGCGAACAGCTGAAGAACAGCTAAAACCCAGTTGTGTGTACGCTAACGAGGGGCTGCTAGACAACAATGATTTTTGCGTGGCTATTTTATCTAAGTTCCGCTCAACTAGCGCCAAATAAGTACGTTGTCTTGCATGAAGTATACGTCTGGTGTTCATCTCCAAAACATGACTTTCTTAAGAGATCAGCCGACAGTTCGCCTTCCTAATCTCTAATTAATTAACGTGTCGATTTCATCTACCATCACAGCTTGATCTGGCTCTCTCTCTCTCTCTCTCTCTCAATGCTTATTATGGAACTCATATTGAATAATCTCCTAATTTGACTTTTATATAGCCATCTACGTAACTCCATGGTCCATGGTCTACGTTACTAGTAGATGAAGTGACTTTTGATTGAAGATAAGAGCTACATAACAAGAATTTGGGATCATTGATTGGTTCAACGGTGAGGATTTTCTCCATTGTCATTGTCAACGAGAAAAATGGCATTTTTTTCATTGCACGTGCTTCTGAAACATAATGGCATATTTACTCTATCAATTCTCAAGTCTTGAATTGGTACACTTCTTTGATTTCAAGGCCTTTGTCCATGAGAACTAGAAGACCTTGTCTGGCCCAGGAACTAAATAGAGCCTAGAATGAGCATGATATACCAATTATGATCATTATCATGGAATCATTTTTGGATCGGTTTGAAATTTTTCGTAATAATGTTAACTAGGTAGTCATGAAGAGCCATGAAGTCACCTCAGCTTGGTAATCTTGGAAAATTTGACTTTAATCTCGTTCTCCATGCAACTTAAAATGAGGGCAATAAGGTAATCTTGAAAAACGCTGCATCATATTGGGCAAAACTTTGAGCACTTTATTTGATGAAGCATTTGAACAATCGCTTATATATGCTGAAAAGGATGGTTCAATCCCGATGATTAAAAGTACATTCATTTGAGCCCAAACTAATGATAGACTTGAAGAACGTCAATGGAGCATTACCTAATGAAAAACAAGATAAGATGTTGGCATCTCTACCAAATTCCTTTGAGCACTTTACTAGTTCACAGCTATAAATGCACACTAAGATTACCTTGTGACTCATAGACAAAGGTTTACTACCTATCAGAACCCATGGGGTGGTAAGTTGCTTATGGGAAACGGCGTTGCTTGTGAAGTAGTAAAGATTGGAATAGTTCAGAATAAGATGCACGATGAAGCGGTGAGAACATTGAATGACATATGGTATATATAGGAGTTGAGAAAGAACCTTATCTCACTAAGTATTCTTAACAAATTTGGACACCAAATGTCCCCTACAATCGATGTAGGGGACAATAGACAGTAAGTTGTATTCTAGAGAGAACAATAGTGATTGCCTCATCTACTAAATTCTCTTGGGATTCTAGTCAAAACACAACTTAGTTGTGGCACATGAAACTTGGCCACATAAGTGAACAGGGTGATTATGCTTTTAAGCTAAAAGGGTCTATTGAGAGGATCCTGGATTGAGAAGCTGAACTTCTATGAACATTGCTACATGTGTAGCCGGTGGAAAGTGAAATTCTCCATGGCAAGTCAC
This sequence comes from Eucalyptus sp. ANBG9806169, assembly GCA_014182395.1. NCBI lineage: Eukaryota > Viridiplantae > Streptophyta > Magnoliopsida > Myrtales > Myrtaceae > Eucalyptus > Eucalyptus sp. ANBG9806169. Next base: position 3,445,103 of record CM024583.1, read on the forward strand.
CGAATTTCGAAGATTGTAGCTACTACACTTAGACTTATAAGGACCTTCTCAAGTTCCTTCAAATGATGGTGCCAGTTATGTGTTGTCCTTTATTGATAAAGTTTAGAGGAAGTTGCGGATTTGTCTTCTTAAAAGCACGAGTGTGCCGTACTTGGTCAGTTCAAGTTGCAGAAGGTAATAATCGAAAAGTATATAGGAAGGAAGATCATGTGCCTAAGAACTAACAAAGGGTTGAAATATGTTCTAAGGAGCTTAGCCTATTTTGTGCAAAAGAAGACATGGTAAAACACCACATTGTTGCTAACACACCGCAGCTGAGTAGAGTCATAAAGTTCCGTGTCATGGGATGAATTTAGTTTTCGTTTTCCTTTCAAAATTCCGATTGTGATCTATGTGCCCACACATAAAATTGTAGGGACATTTGCATAGCTGAAAGTTATGTAAACATAAAGAAAATCATATCAAACAAGCATATTCTCTTACATATCGGACATATCAAACAAGTATATTCGTGTTGGTAAGATGGAGGTCCCTCAATTAATTGACGTTTCCGGTGGGCTTATTGATAAGTACGTATGATGCCAATCGACTAAAAATATTCATGGCAAAGGGAATAAAAAAGGGCAAGAAATGAGAAGATATTTAATAATTAGAGATAGATATAGTGTCAATCATCGATTAATAATTGGAAAAGTTACTAATTTTTTTTAAACTATTACATTTGTGCTAATTCAATCATAAACCTTTCAGTTTAGTCAATTCAGTTATAAATCTTTTGACGATTTGTCAATTTAATTATAAAATTTTTAATTATACCAACTCAATCCTAAAACTTTTAAGGATTTGCTAATATAGTACTTATGGCAAATTTTGACTAAAAATCGCTAACATAGTGATCTAGTTCACGCCAGTCATCCTACGTGGCATGGTTAGCACAGATGTGGATTTTTAAAATTTTAAATTATTTTTGAATTTTTATTACTTTTTATTTTTCCTTTTTTTTAATAGCCTTGGGCCGGCGAGTCTTGTCTGGTCTGGGCAAATTTTTGATCAATTTTTTGTTCTAGCCAAAAGATCAAGAAGACGGTTGGACATTCATGCATAAAACAACACCATGACATCAACTCGATCCATTTGAGCCGATTATCAAAGAAAAAAGAGAGACTTCATCTTAATCACAAATCGACCTAATATATATTACTTTATGAAGTTTATTCCATACATCATCACATCAATAATAAATGAGATAAGTGTAATAGAAGTCTTAAAACTTGTCAAAAAAAGTGCAATTAAGTCCTAAAACTTGCAAAAATACAATCAAATCCCTAAATTGGTTCAATTGAGTCCTAAAATTAACACAATCAAGCTTACTAACTGAAAACGTTGACGTAGCATGGCGTGGCATTTTAAATGAACTTTTATTGTCCATGTGGCATTTTTAAATTAAATTTTATTTTTCTACGTGGCTTTTTAAAGTTACTTTTTATTCAAAAATTTTTAAATTAGATTTAAAAACTAAAAAAAAGGCTAAAATTTACTTAAAAAACAAAATTGTTCAAAGTCGCTGGCCCTCCGGTGATGGGCGACGGCAGCGGAAGCGCCTACCCATGCCGTTTTCCTTTTTTTTTTTTTTTTTTTGAACTATTTTTTTGAATGAATTTTAGCTAAAAAAGCCACGTGGACAATAAAAATTCATTTAAAATGCCAACGTCTGCGCCACGTTGACATTTTCTGTTAGTAAGTTTGACAGTATTAACTTTAGGACTCAATTAAATCAATTTGACAAATTTTGGGATTTGATTGCATTTTTTGCAAGTTTTAAAATTCAATTGTACTTTCCTGATAAGTTTTAGAACTTCTATTGGACTTATCCCATAATAAATCCTTTGACCTTCATCTGCGTTCACCAAATCTTGTTCAGTTCCATCCAAGATTTTGATCATTCCTTTCGTGCCGAATATTTGATAGGTTGTGTGATCATTCCTTGCGCAAACAGTTGAAGAACAGCGAAAACCCAACTATGTGTACACTAATGAGCACTACTAGACAACAACGATTTTTTTTTTTTTTTTTTTTTTTTTATGCTGAGGATCCGGCCTAGCTCACCTTATTGGAGCATAGCACCGACTATGTGACATCCTGAAATTCGACCCCGTTTCGATTATATGAAATGGTTGTTTCGTCGACACGCTTGTGGTTAATTTATTCTAAGCCGGCCCCTCACGAGTTAACTAATCTATTAGGTGAGGCCGTTAAGGGATATAAACACGACAGACTAGAGAATTCAATTAGAAATCGACTGCTCAACCATAATAATCGGCAAGGGTCAATACGACACTGTTATAATCGATTAGTGAACGAATATAAATTGATTCGATAGAATTGCATAGTCGAATTGCGGGTGGTTCCGCACGATTGCGATATTCGCGTCGAACGGCTATAACCCGATTTTCTATCGATAGTGCACTTGGGACACGTAATTGAAACCTCGCGATTTTTATGACAACCGAGAGTCGTCTACAAGTCGAAGATGCACAAATGTGAATCAAATATTTTCAATCACAGGTCAAACGTGCTAAAATCCCTAAAAGCTACTCGATAGGTTAGGTCATACTAAACTCGCGTCCAGTCGATTTTAACCACGAAAATGAATTCAGTTTAGGGAATCGGACGTTCAAGTGTGTCACAATTCATTTTTAGGACATCATCTCATCTTTTGGAGAAATTTCGTCAAGTCCGGGATTTTGCGGAAAAATCAATTTCGGACAAAAATGAAATGAAATGGAAATTCGGATGGGAGGAGGAGTGAGCTATTTTGCTGCCCAAAAAGGTTTTTGGTTGTGAGGAAATAGAGGAAAATGGCCATTGGATGGCCACTTGATTTCTATGCATGAAGACTTTGGGGCATTTTCAATGATGGGCTTGATATTTCTCAAGGTCTCTCATTGGCTGACAAATTGACTTCCCATTTCTCCTTCTCTCTCTCCCCTTTCCCTCCTCTCCATTCACGCACGTTCATCCCTCCTTTTGCAAGCCTCCTTCTTCCCTCCTCTCCATTCCCGCACGTTCATCCCTCCTTTTGCAATCCTCCTTCTGCAGACAGCCTTTCTTCTCTTCCCTTCCTCACTTCTTCTTCACCAGCGTCCAACCCACCTCACGTTCTCCCTCTCTCACGCCAGAATTCCTCACTAGCAAGACAACCCACGTTCCTTCCTCCTCCATCACGCCACCCCCACCATTAACACTCACACCTTCACCATCCCTCACACCCACACCACCAGCACTTTCATGCCCACCATCTCCCCATTATACCAGTGAACCCAGCATCCCATGCCATCATCCCCTCCCTTCCACTTCTACCAACAACCACCTTGTACTAGCCCACACGTCCACCACCCCAAGGCCTGACTTCTCACCAGCTCACTGCCTCACCATCTCCACCGAACAGCCACCCGCCAACCTCAACTCCAACGTCCGGAACAGCAGCCACCACAGCCCCACCAAAGTCCAACCTCCATCGCTACAGCTCCAGCAGCAACCTTAGCCCGCAACCACCAATAGTAGCTGCCCGTCCGTCACCAATCCGCCGAGCAGCCGCCAGCGACACCCTCACCGCCTCACTGCCTCACCGCACCGTCCAGCCACCATTTTCACCTCCACAGACCAGCCCTTGGCCGAGACTTGTAGGGCTAATTTCAGCCGCCGTTGAGCCTCCATTGGAGACGCGGTAGTCTCGGGTTCTCACCGCTGTCGCGTTGCCGTCGCCGTGAGCCCGTGATCGTCGAATTCTGGTGAGTTAACTCCATAATCCTTGATTAGGTTGTTAATTGCGTTTAGAGGGTTAGATTAGTGTTAATTAGCTTGATTAGATTAGTGTTAATTATCTTGGTTAGATTAGTGTTTATTAGCATGGTTAGATTAATTAAGTTGGTTTAGTTTACTTAATCGCAGTTTACTAGACCCTCGTTGTTTGCTATTTTCGTGGGTTAAAAAGTGTTATGATTTTGAGGTTACTTCCTTCTTGAAAAATGTTCTAAATATCTTCAACTATGACATATATTTTACTCAAGATTAAAATAGAATCTCGATTTGAGCTGGAACCTGTGACATTTTGGTGTTTAAAGAATTTTTATCAACTTTTAGGGTTCGAATTTTGAAAGAGTTCATTCACAAAAAGTTTTTTTTTTATCACATCTTGTAGTTTAACATATTCAAATTTCAGATAAAACGGACAAGTTTTAGACCTCGAACCAAACTAATTTTGGAAAACGTAATTTCTGGACATGGACACAGTTTTGGTAACGATTTGGGCAATTTACTGCTCTTATTCTAGAAATATTTGGGTCAAGGTGTCTTCATAAAAAAAATGTTCTTTTAAGTGTCCTTTAGAATATATTAAAATTTGAGAATTGTCTAAACTCGTTTGGTTATGTTTGTGGAATTAAACTTGCGTGGCTATTTTATTGGCAAAATAATGTTTCAAGTACCATAACTTGGCACAAAGGGACACTTAAGTGCCATAAGTTACGAAATATACACTTAAGTGCCAAAATCGGAGCAAAATTGATCACTTGAGTACCAATCCGGCCAAAACATTGACATGTCAATTTTTCAGCGAAGTGCAAAACGGTGTCGTTTTGGTGCGACGTGGTAAAAAATTTAATATAAAATTTAATTTAATTTAATTTTAAACTAAATTTATTTAAAACATTTTAAAAATAAAAAAATTAAATTTAAAAAATTTAAAAAAATTTTTAAAAAGGGAGGCAGCCTCGGCTGACCCTCCCCCACCTTTCGGCGACGACGGGGAGGCGGCGGCGGCAAGGGCTTTGCCCTCGGCCCGCCGGGTCGCCTTCCTCCTCCTCCTCGTTTTTTTTTTTTTAAAAAATAAATATAAATTATATTATTATTATTATTATTATTATTATTATTATTATTATTATTAATTTTTTTAAAATTTAATTTAATTAATTTTTATATTATATTAAAATTCAACTTATGCCAAAACAACGTCATTTTGGTCGATTTAAGGGCTCTATTCTGGCCAACAACCGAAACGACGTCGTTTTGGTGCGACGTGGTAAAAAAATTAATATAAAAATTAATTAAATTAAATTAAAAAATAAATTTATTTAAAAAATTTTAAAATAAAATTTAAAAATTAAAAAATTTACAAAAAAATTTTAAAAAAAAATTAGAAAAAGGAGGCGGCTGAGGGCTGAAATTTTTGTATTTTTTTTATAATTTTGTTAGAGTTTTTAAAGTTTCTAAATTTATTTTTTTAAATGTTTTGAATAAATTTATTTTTAAATTTAATTTAAATAATGTTTATATTATATTAAAATTCAAATTATGCCAAAACGACGTTGTTTTGGCCAATTTAAGAGTTCTATTTTGGCCAACACCCGAAACGACGTCGTTTAGGGTGAATTCGAGCTAACTCAGCTCTCCGGCGAGACACATCAGCGAGAAATATTAATATTTTAATGCCACGTATGATTTTCAGCCAACTTCGTCGAAGATGGCGCTCAAGTGTCCCACTTTTCTTAAAATGTGACACTTAAGTGTCCCTTTCTGCCAAGTTATGGCACTCTAGGGGTCCGCGTGTCCTATTTTATCTAAGTTCCGCTCAATTAGCGCTACATAAGTAAGTTGTCTTGTATGAAGTATACGTCTAGTGTTCATCTCCAAAACACGACTTAAGTTTTTAGCTTCAGTTCACCTTCCCAATCTCTAATTAATTAACTTACCAATTTCATCTGCCATCACAGCTTGATTGGCTAACTCCCCCCCCCCCCTCTCTCTCTCTTCTCTCTCTCTGCTTATTATGAAACTCATATTGAATGATCTCCTAATTTGACTTATAATCTATAGCCATCTACGTACCTCCATGGTCCATGGTCTACATTACCAGTAGATGAATTGACTTTTGATTGGAGACAAGAGCTACATATCAAAAAATTCAGGATCATTTGATTGGTCCAAAAGCGAGGATTTTTTTTATTGTCGTTGTCACCTAGAAAAATGGCCTTTTTTTTTTTTGCTTGCACATGTTTCTCAATTAGAATAGTATAGTTACTCTATCAATACTCCAAGTCTTGAATTGGTAAAACTTCTTTGATTTCAAGGCCTTTGTCTATGAGAACTAGGAGACCTTGCCTGGCCCATGAACTAAATTGAGCCTAGAATGAGCATGGAATACTAATCACCATAATCATCATTTAGTCATTATTGGACCAATTTGAATATTTTTTTCATAATAATGTTAGGTAGGTAGTCGTAAGGAGCCATGAAGTCAGCTCAGCTAGATAGTCTTGGAGTTTTTGCCTTTAATCCATGCCAAACTTGCTCTCCATGCAACTTAAAATTAGGGTTCTCAAGATTATTCCCCACATATTCAGGGAATCTCTACAAACGAGGGGAAAGGGGAAAGTATTTTCATATTTCCATTTCAGTAATGGGTTTTTGGTGTTTGTGATCGAGCAAATATCGGTTCAAATGGTTAAACGCTGACCAACATATGAGAGCTAGTGGCGGCTATGGTCACTCTTATATTTGGTGCTTGGTGTAATTTTCAGTATGTAATACATGAAGCTCACGTTTGTATATTCGAAAAGTTCAGATATTGCAAACATCTTTTTGCAAAAAAAATATCGCTCCACCATTAGAGTTACCTAAGGTGAAGCGCACCATTCATTTTTGCCATTTGGTGTTGAGAATATGTCTCGATTTTGAGTAAATTTTCAACTTTGAATTGGTTTCCTCAAAGGGGTTATGTACTTTGATATCAAACAAGAGGAGTATCATATTTTCTTTCTGAGTTTTCTTAGTGAGTTCTCTATAAGAGATTGCGAAATGATACTTGTGGATTTGCTTTAAGTGTAATCTAAAGTTAGGAAGCACTTGAGTGATTGAGCAATAGTAAATTTTGTATTTTCTGAATTTCTAGTGGATTACTTGCACTGGCTCTCCCCTTGGAGTACTTATTGGCACTCTAACTGAATGAGGTAAATTTCAAGTGTTCGTCATTGTTCCTTGTTAATTTCTCTATCAATATTTTCCCTCTCCTTTAACTTTAACTGCAAGATCCATTAGCTTCTATGTTGTTTTCATGACAATTGGTATTAGAGCTAAAGTTAAGGTTACTATAGTTGATTTGGGGCTTTTACATGTTTGAAAGCCCACTCCCGCACATCTAATCCACTTTAAGCTCTTTATGTATATGTGTGTGTGCGTGCGCGTGTTACTTGAATAAAAACTTCACATCAAATTAAAAAAGTAAATAAAAAAATAAAAATTAGTAAATAAAATAAAAAAGTGAAAAACCTTAAAACTGAAATACTTTCAAAAAATTCTTGATAAGAAAAAGTTTGATTAGTTAATGATTGACATGAAAAAAATATTTGTTTATAACAAATCTTCTAGGATGCGAGAATGTGTAACTTCTTAATTGTGATTTACCAAATTAAAAATTATATTATAATTTTTAGAATTTCTATTTCGATATTGATTGAATTTCGATCTAAATAACATTGAGCTTCCTCTAAAAGTACTTCTCTAGTATGTATATGGATGTCTATCTATAAAAGTAATTAAAAACAAAAAATCAAAATTTTAATTATTTTTAAAATTTTGATTTTTTTATTATTTCTTTTATTTTCTTTTCTATTTTCTTTCTTCTTCTTATTCTTCCTTCTTCCCCCTTGTTCCTCCGCCGCCGACGACTCGGCCCAAGCCCAAGCTCGCCGGCCCAAGCTTCGTTGTGGCTGGCGAGCTTACGACTCGCCAGATCTAGGCAAACCCCGGCTTCGCTGAGGTCGACAAGCTCGCAGCTCTCCAGATCCAGTCGAGCTCCGGCCTCGCCGACAACTGGCGAGACTGAGCTCCTCGACATTGGCGAGCTTGGGTATCGCCAGATCAATGAGGCTCCAGTTGTTGGTGACCTCAAGCTTGCCTAAGGCCGGCAACCTTGAGCCTCACTTGGCCAGTCGCCAGCCGTTGCCGTGTCGGCCATCGGCTAAGGAAGGAGGAAGAAGAAAGCAAAAAAAAAAGGAAAAGAAAAGAAAAATGAAATATAAAAATAATTCTAATTTTGGTTTTTATAAAAAAATTATAAAGTTAAAGAGGGAAGTTGGATTGGAAATGGGTTTTTAAGTCCAACTCTTTTAAGACCCATTTAACTAGTCTCTTTAAAATGTAAATGACCCATATGTGACCCATTTCAAAATGTAAGTAACCTATATATGACTCATTTGTGATTTAAATGGGTCAAATATGGGTCTAAGATCCATTTTGACACCTCTAGTTAATAGCCAAAGGTTTGGCGAAGGCATCTCATGGCAAGGATAAATTACCAGAAGCATTGAAAGAGGACAATAAGGTAGAGTTGATGGTGTCATGCCCCGAACCTCAAGCACGCGCACATCCCTCAGTGGTCGATAAAATTGCGATGTCCTAGGACGCGTCGCCGACCCATTCATTTTATTGCACATGCGGAAGCAAACAAACAAATCCCCAGACAACACAAATATGGGATAAAAAAGCAGGATACAAATTTTCATAAAACCCTTTTATAAACAAACTAGTTTGTCTACAAAAAGATCGACATTAAAAAAGAAGCTGTCCAATGACCTACTAGTCGGACACATTTGCCGATCCTTCGGACTCCACTTCCACAGGCTCCGGGGGCTTCGAGTCCTCCACAACCCCATCAGGAGGGTCAGCTACACCCTTGCCCAGAGCGGTGTTGACCGCAACAACGGGGATATCAAAACCCTGAAGGGGACCAACCCTATAACCATTGAGCCCATGGCGAAACCACGCCCTGAATCAATAAGGTACTCTCTAAGGTAGACCCTCATTGACCTAAACAGTGGTCACTACGAGCTCATAGACCTAGTGACTCCCGAGGACAAGGACGTCTAGGGACCGCCATCTAAGGACCTGAAAAAGTTAAGCCCACGAGGGGGTGAGACAGCGTTTCAGCAAGTTCATCCCCTAAACCCCGACTAGGAAGAAAATACGTCTAGAGGTGGTCTAACCACACATCACAGAAGACTCACCTCACCTTAGTTCCTTCCTGCACGTCAGTACAATTCATATCATAAATGCATATAACAATTTCACATATCAATTGGAACGTCTCACTCAATCTCAATCAATCACAGGGGTCCCGATTATAGGGCCAACTCGCTATGACACGTCCCATTCCGTACCACATAATTTCGTTCCATAATCCGGCATATCTATCTCAATCAATCACGCGTTCCAATTGACTACTACCCAGACAAGCAGTTTTACCCGACACACATTGTCACGGCCCAAACCCCGAGCACGCAACAACCCCTTCCTTGGTCGATAGAAAGCGATGTTCCAGGACTCATCACTAACCTTTTCTTTTAATAGCACATGCGGAAGAGTATAATAAAATCCCCAGACAACAAAAATATTGGATAGAAAAGTAGGATACCATATTTCACTAAAACACTTTTCATAAACAAACTAGTTTATACACACGGGCCAACTCTAAGGTCTATGTACAAGAGATCCATCTCCAAGAAGAACTACTGAGCCATCCATGCTCCTGACCTTTCCGCCTCAAGCTCCGGGTTCTTCATACTAGGGACCTAAAATGGTTATACAATAACCAGTGAGATAAAATCTTAGCGAGTCCTCCCCTAAGCCCCCGGTTAGAACACTAACTTAACTCGGGGTATCTCTCCAGAACCACCCCACAAACAAAGCAAAGACTAACAACCACTAATCAACAAATCATAATAGTCAAGGTCAACTACTAACTACATAGTTAGTTCGCATGCAACCTTACCTGGTATGCCATAGCCTGCACGTTGAATCTCAGTACAATACACGCAATGTACATGGCCGTTAGATGATGCAGTTCATCAATCACGTACGAGTTGCGTCACAAGCGATCCCACCTGGCCATTGCCACACCCTGCACGTTATCGATTCATGTGTACGTGCCATAAACAATATGCTCAACTCATGCATAACCGGAACTAATGACGCTATGATTCTCATACGTTATTACACTTAAGTGCGCCACCTATCCCTCATCAATCGATCACACGGGTCTCGATTATAAGGTAAAATTGTTATGACATGTCCCATACCATGCCACACAATTTTACCTCATAATAAGGCTCAACCATCTCAACACTCATGCGTACTCTAATTCTTAATGACCTACCAGCCATAGCTAACTTTCTAGTCAGCGATCATCCGACTTCCGCTGGGCTACTGATAAAAATCGGGCTTCGTCCCGCCCCGTCGGGCACGACTTCGTTTAAAACTTCCGTTTAAATGGTATCCCAAAAGGGATATCGATCCAGAATCTACTACGATCGGCTTCCGACTCCCGCCAGGTATCTCCCCCAACTCCCGTTTAGTGACAGTTCAACTTAGCGATCCCGCAAACATACCTCCTCAAATCCTTCTGTCATAAAAGCGGTCCATCTCGATGTTCCTCAGACAAAGCATATTTCCCTTTTTTTTTTTTTATGAAAATCACTCAATTCATGTGGATGCCCATGTATTTATACACTCAAATCACCTCATAGGATTAAAATACATGAATTTAGACAACTTTTCATTCCCGGGTGAACAGTGCGCGTGAACAGTAACTTGTGAACAGTACCACGTGAACAATGTCGCGTGAACAGTGAATTTTCAGAATTAAATAACTGATAAATTAAATCCAAAAGTCATTAAAACACTAATTAAAGCAATCAATTAATCAATTAAAGTTAATCAAGCTTAATTAAGCACATAAACCACAATTAAGCAAAGAAAGCAAGATGAAATTAAACTAATCTTAGCCATTCATCTAACCACCTATCTTAGGATTAACATAGCTTAATTAAATCTTCTAAACTATAATCAACACTAATTAAAGCAACCATAAGCAATTTTAGGCACTAATAAAAGGATTAGGAGCTAAACTCACCCGTTAAACGGGCCGGAGACACGAACGTGGCGGTGACGACGAAGGCTACGCTTGGAGACCTCTACCACGACGATCCAAGGCAGTCCTAGGGCTGGAACAGTAACCACAAACTCAGACTCCCACTGAAACACTAAAAAACTAGACTGCCATAGGAGGAACAGAGCTGAACGGGCTTGGCCGAAGCTCCGGCGAGGGGTTGGCCGATGACCGGCGGTACTTGGGCGTCAAAGGGGACCTGCTGGTGGCTGGGATGGGTAGAGGCTGGGTCGAAATGGGAGGAAAATGGCTTAAACGGGCGAAACAGCGAAGCAAAGGCAGCCGCTAGACGGATCGATGGATCGGCGAGGGTTTCTTCCGGCCAGTGGCTCCGTTCGGCGAGCAGCCGAGTCCTCCCGAACAGTTTGGGCCTTCTGAGCGCGATGGTGGGTGGCACGAAGGCTGATTCGCACAAGAAGGCAACTATTAACTCATGTTTTTGGAGGAAGGTCAGCTGAAGCAGAAATAAAAAGAAGAGGAAAACAGGGGAAAAAGGGCTACGAATTTGCTTGGGGCTGAAGAGAGGAGAGAGAGAGATTTGAGAGCTGGTTCCTCTGGTTCTCTCAAGCTCTCAAAAGGCTCAACCATGGATAAAATGAGGCCAAGGGAAGAAGAAGAAGAAGATGGCTGCTAAAGGGGGACCACCATTTGGCCTCAAAAGTCCATGCTTTCTATCCATTTCACTCATTGCATGCCCCCACCACCTTGGCTGTCATCCAAGGCTAACTTGTAGCCCTCAATCTTCCCCCACACACTTCCCAAATGATCCAAAATGTTGAGTCCCCCATGGCCTACGAATTTTGGACCCAAATCCTCCCTCAATTGAACCTAATTTGATGCCCATAAATTCAACCAAGATGCCCTCACTTGAATTCACATTTTTCCTCGTCAATTGAACCAACTTGAATCCCAAAATTGTGATAAAAAAACAGTCATATGATTTTCTCGGTAAAAAACAACCCTACTTTGAATTTTCACCAAAAATCCCGGTTTGCAGAAAAATATTCGGAGGATGAGTCGACATTCCTAAAATGAATTGTGACATGATAGAACTGGTTTAAATTCGCGGTTAATTTCAATCTGACGTGATTTTAGCGTGACCTAGCTTACCAGGTAGCTTTTAGGAATTTTTGATACAATTAACCCATGGTCGATTATTTTCGAGCCACATTGTACATCTTCGACACATTGATAACTCTAAGTTGTCATGAAAATCTCGAGATTTCAAATACGGACACAGGGTACAGAAATGACAGAAAAATCGGTCTAGTGCCATTCGATGAGAATTTTGCAATTAGATGGAATCACCCACACACTAATCACATACCTCTGTCGAACCGACCTATCTCCAGTCTCTGGTTGATTTTGACAATGCCGTAATGACCCTTGCAAATTAGCACGATCGAGCAGTCGATTCCTAGTCGAATTCTAGAGTCTATTACGTTTAGCTTCCTTAACGGTTTCACCTGATAAGCTAGTTATCTCGTGAGTATCCAACTCAAAAAAAAGAACTATCGGCGCGTCGATGAAATGCCCAACTTATTCAATCGAAAATAGAACCCGAAAATCAAGATGTCACACACATTGGTCCTCTGGCATAACCAGGCTTCACCTCATCCCTTGAGCACGACAACGTCCACCCGACACACATCGGGGATGGCATTTCAGAAGGAGCTTCGGTCCGGCCTCTACCGCGATCCGACATCCATTGCTAGGGCATCCCATATAGGGGCATCGTCCACCCAACGCACATCGGGGACAGGTTTTTTTAACCATCACACGATCATTCAATTCTGGCCAAGGACACCGTGCATTGCACTCAAATGTCTCAATTAAGATAATGCACTTGGCCTATTTTCTTCATATTAAAAACACCCGGTGAAAATAATTGTGTATGGGTACACGGTCAGATCGAACTTTAAAAATTGATATCATTCCTTTTAAAATCACACTATTTGATATATTATTTAAAAATATTTTCAATGTCAAAACCCGACACCCGGTATTTTCTAATTAAATACCAAAATTTCTTAATTTTGAAATAAATGCTCAAAATCATAATCACTACTCAATTTGCACAAATTAACAATCAATTGCATAAACTAAGCACACCACTATAATCAGCACAAAATTCCAGTCACCGGCTATCCCGGTATAATTTTCGAAAAATATTAAATAATTAAATAAATAACAAAATTAATTAAATAAATGCAATTTAATCCAATAAATGCAAACCTAAGTCGGAAACGTTAATTTAACCACCTAAATGGGCCTAGAAAATTAATGCACATATCCACATAAATAGTACAATCTATTTAGCCCTTAATCAATATATTCTAACCACCTAACAATCGTAATTAAGCAATTAAATCACTAATCAAAACTAACTAACCACATAAGCCATACTTAGCCTAATCTAATTACCTACTAAATGTCATTAACTCTTTAAGAAGAGTTTAGCAAGTAAACTCACCAGATTAGCAAACCGGTGACTCCACGGCGACGGCGATGTGGAGGCGGTCGGAACACGAGCCTACGGCAACACCAAACAACGCCCGAAAGAGACCTAAAACGGGCCACGAAACCCAATAGCCCTTGTTGGCCTTTGGTTTTGTCCAAGGATCGAAGGAGTTGCTCGGGTTGGCTACGGCGGTTGGAAACAGCAAGGTGGGATGGCGGCGGTTGCAGCAGCGGACGGTGGCTGGAATGGCCCTAGCGGACGACGGCCTAGACATGCGGGGATGACGACCAGGTGCGGACAAGCGCGCGCGCGGGGCTTCGGCAGCGCTCGGCTGTGCGAGGCGGGCTCGGGACGACTTGCAGACGACGTGCGGCGGGCTAGTTGATCTTGGCTGGTCTTCTTTGGTTTTTTAAGCTCTCAAACTCTCCAACAATGGATAAAGCAAAGCCAAGGAGAAAGATGAAGTGTTTAGCTGAAGGGGGACCACCAAATGGCCTCCAAAGTCTCCCTAAAATATCTAAAACACTCATCACTTGCCCCCACCAGCTCAAGCTTCAATCTCAGCCAAGTTTCCACTCCAAAACTTCTCCAAGAAGCCTCCCAAGGTTGCTGAAATGTTGCACCCCTCCAAGGCTACGAATTTTGAAACATTCCCCTCCAATTTCAATTCAATTTCAACTCAAATCAACCCAAATTGATGCCCATAAATTCAGCCAAGGTGTCCACATTCATTCCATGATTTTTCCTCATCAATTGAACCCACTTGACGAACAAAAGTGCAACAAAAAACGGCCCTTTAATTTTCCCGGTCCAAAAACTCCCAAATTTGATTTTTCGCCAAAAATTCGGGTTTGCAGAAAAATCTTCGGAGGATGAGTTGACGTTCCTAAAAGAAATTGTGACACAACAGAACTTTCAATTTTTGAAATCGGGTTCAAATTCGCGGTTATTTTAACTGGGAGCGATTTTAGCGTGACCTAATCTACCGGGTAGTTTTTAGGAATTTTTTTGTGCAATTGAACCGTGGTCGATTATTTTTTAGCCACATTGTTTATCTTCGACTCATTGGCGACTCTCGGTTGTCATGAAAATCTCGAGGTTTCAAATACGGGCACATGGTACAAGAATGACAGAAAAATCAATTTAGTGCCGTTCGACGAGAATTTTGCAATTAGGTGGAATCATCCACACTTTAATCACATACCTCAGTTGAACTGACCTATCTCCAATCTCTGATCAATTTTGACAATGCTGCATTGACCCATGTAGATTAGCATGGTCAAGCAGTCGATTTCTGGTCGAATTCTTAAGTATATTGCGTTTAAATTCCTTGACGGCTTCACCTGATAGACTAGTTATCTCGAGAGTGATCAGCTTAGAGAAAAAGACTATAGGCGAGTCGATGAAAAGCCCAACTCATTCAGTCAAAAACAAAATCAGAAAATCAGGCTGTCACAGATGGAGAGGATGAAAAGCATAATCCTGTTGAATCTATAGGATGACTTATTATTGAAGTGGCCGAAAGGAAGAATGTTGCATCATTATGGGTAAAATTTCAAGCAATTTATCTGATGAAGGGTTTGAACAATTGCTTATATATGTTAAAAATGATGGTTCAATCCCTCTAAGCCCCTCTAGATGAGTTTAACAAATTTATGATGGTCTTGAAGAACGTCAATGAGGCATTGCCTAATGATAAACAAAAATGATATGGTTGGCATCTCCATCATATTCTTTCAAGCTTTTAATTGATTCACTGCTATAAGGGCACACTATGATTACCTTGGAAAATGTAAAGTCCTCTTATTTTCTAAGGAGTGACAAAGGAAAATTACGAGAGGATAACTTAGCACAGGATATGGCGCAAGATTTGGTTATCCAGGGTAGAGATGGACAAAGAAAGTTTGGAGATAGCCAATGGAAGAGTCGTTCTAATTCAAGGTCCAACCAACCAAATCGTTGATGTCATCTATGCGATGAGATAAGGCATTATAGGAGAGATTGTCCGAAGTACAAGGGTTAAGAAGTTAAGGTGGAGTCTACAGGTAATAGTAATGTTGTCACTACAACAGATAATAGTTCCAGTGATATCGATGATATGTCAGCAATTACCACGAGTTCATCAAGTGATGATTGGGCGCTTAATTCTGGATGTTCTTATCATGTGACTTATAGACAATGGTTTACTACCCATCAATACATAGGGGGTGGTAAGTTGCTTATGAGAAATGACACTAAATGTGAAGTAGTAAAGATCGGAACTGTTTAGATTAAGCTGCGCAATGGAGTAGTGAGAGTATTCATTGACATATGGCATATACCAGAATTGAGAAAGAACCTTGTCTCATCAAGTATTCTTGACAAATTTGGATACTAGATATCCAATGACAATTAGGGGTGAGCGTGGTTCCCGGGTAGAACCGGGAACCGGGGAACCGAACCGGAGGTTCCGGTTCGGTTCCCGGTTCTAAAGGGACCGGTTCCGGTTCCCGGTTCTCTTTTTCCGGGAACCGGCGATTCCGGTTCCGGTTCCGGTTCCTATGGGAACCGGAACCATAGGAACCGGAACCGGTTAGGTTAGGGTTCTAAAAGTTAAAATCCCCCAAATCATTAACCCTCGGTTCAGTTGTCCTCTCCTATTCTCTTCCTTTGCTTCGTCCCCGACGCCGCTCGCCCTCGACGCCACCGCCGGATGCCGCCGCCGGACGCCGCTCGTCCCGCGCCGGACGCCGCTCGCTCCCGCCGGACGCCGCTCGTCCCCGCCGGCCGGACGCCAATCGCTCCCCGCTCGCCCCGCCCTTGCCTCCCTAGACGTTGTCTTGTCACCCCGCCGCCTCGACGTCGCCTCCGGATGCCGCTTGCCCTCGACGCCGCCGTCGCTCGCCGCTCGATCCCTCGGTGGACGCCTCTCGCCGCTCGCCGCTCGATGCCCCGGTGGACGCCGCTCGTCGCTCGCCTAATCGCCCCCGACACCACTCGCCGCTCGCCCAGCCGCCCTCGATGCCGCTCGCCGCTCGCCCAGCCCCCCCCGACGCCGCTCGCCGCTCGCCCAGCCGCCCCCCGACGCCGCTCGCCGCTCGCCTAGCCGCCCCGACGCCGCTCGCTCGGTCACCCCCGACGCTGCTGGCCCCCTGACGCCTAAGCACATTAGATGCCTCCCGCTTGGTCAGTCCTTTACAACAATTTGGTACCATTTATTGGAAGAATCGAGTCAAATAATACACTTGAAGATAGTTCGGGATTGTGATCATATCATGAATTTTCATCACGGGCTTGTATCATGTGATGGGGAATCTTCAAGTTGAATATCATATGAGAGAGGTCCTCAAAGATTTCTGTGGCACTTCTGCACCATTGTAGTCCCAAGTGCTTATTGTTTTTATTTTCTTTCAGGTACCCCTTTTAACATATTGAAGAAATTTGATGGAGAAACAGTAACAGAGGTTGTCCGTCCCCGCCTTGCAAGTATGAGATACCGCGTTAAGAGATTGCCTCGGTATCTCATTCTCCATATGCGGAGATTTACGAAAAACAATTTTTTTGTGGAGAAGAACCCAACTCTAGGTAAGCTTTTGAACCCGATGATTTTAGTTGGAAAAAATTGGGAAACTTTGATGATGATCAGATCAGCCATTTCATAATGCTGCGATTTGATTTAGAAGACAATATGAAATGGCGAATGTGAAATGTTGATCAAATTAGTACTTTTAAGTATCCGATTACTTATGATTGCTTTTGCAGTTAATTTTCCTGTCAAGAACTTGGAATTGAAGGACTACATTCCATTACCCACATGAGGAGATGAGGAGAGGCTGCGATCATAGTATGATTTGATTGCCAACGTTGTTCATGATGGCAAATCCGGTGAAGGTTCTTACAGGGTTTTTGTTCGGCGGAAGTCCGAAGAACTTTGGTAAATCTCTCTCTCCCTCTCTGTGATTTTTGGGGAAATAAGAGTGCAATTGTCGTGTAGATTGACAAGTCTTACATTATGCTTTAGGTATGAGATGTAGGATCTGCATGTTTCGAAACGCTTCCTCATATGGTTGCACTCTCGAGGCATACATGCAGATATATGAGCAGCATCGTAGGACAATTTTGGTGGCAAATTTTTCAAAGTGCCTTCGCTTTGCAACTTTGAGACCCCAATGGTGCTGGACTTCAGATCTTCTAAAAAGAAGTTCGATCTGTTTGTGAGACTACCTGTCAGATCTGTCTCCTCGGAGCAAGCTATGGTTTTTGATGAACCTTAAATTTAGGATATCTTGCTGTGCTGAGATGACTGACGGCGTAAACCTTGTATTATGTTGACTGTATATGATCATTATCGAAACCTTAAGCTTAGGTTACTTTGAGTAATTAAAAAGGGTGGATGCGGCGTATCTCTAATATCTACAGTAATTATATAGTTCTCAGGTTTGTTTACCTTTCCGTGTTTTTCAGTTGGCTGCCTTGTGCAATGGAAAGGCAAACATATTGATATCTGATGTTTTTCCCTTTTGTTTCTATTCTTTTTCACTAGCATGTACTTCCTGGTGACTGATTTCAAATAGACTATTGAGGCAAACTTGCATATGTTCTTGCTGGTCCGTTAGATTCTTCTAAACTTTGCGCTTGTCTACCTGTTAAGCATATCGATGAAATGACACGACCACTGAGTCTGAGTCTTCACGACCTCAATGAGTGGACTCTGAGTCTTCTTTCTCATTTGTAGATGCTGCCCACCAATCAAAGCCAACTTGAATAGTTGAGGTTGCCTAGGAATTTCCCTCATGCTCTTATGCTTTTCGGCATCAGAGTGAGTCGAGTTTTATTTGCAACCGCATGCTCTTTTTCTTTTACATTATGGGCATTGTACTTTTTGCCCCTGTTCTTTCCATCATCGTTTCGCTAATTCTTTTTATCATATTTTATTTGATAGGAAGATGATTTAGATGAGTCAACAACTACACCAGGTTCTAATTTTGCACACATTTCTGTTGTTTAGTTTGAATGGTAACTTCATAAATTTGAAACGACCTAAGTATCAGCTTCTATTTGGCTTGTTGATTCTGTCATGCAAGTATCAAGCCTAGATATTAACAGGTTTTTAGCCTTTGCAGTGTGCAGGAGACTATGATGGATGTTTTCATAGGTTCATAAAGTTCATAGATAATTCAATTTTATTATGTAGTATGCTGCTATTACTTTTTTTTTTTAATCTGATAGAGCAAAACTAAGTTTGCTTGTAAACTTAAAGAGTGGTTTGGAATATCACAATGCTGGCTTATAACATCAAACGCAGCTTTTCCTTAAGATCTTACCCAATGGCGGGATTGAGCAATTGTTGCATAGTTTACCCTGAAAATGAAACCAAAAAAATGAGACAAAAAAAAAAAAAAAAAAGAACCTGTTGGAACCTGGAACCGACCCCGGAACCTGTGATAGGGTAGGTTCCAGGTTCTTGGTTCTGACGGATAGGTTCCAAGTTCCAAAAAATGAGGAACCTGTACCCGAGGGTAGGTTCCAGGTTCCAGACGGAACCTGTAAGGAACCGGGAACCACTCACCCCCAATGACAATGGAGTTTTAAAGGTCTCTTGAGATGTGCTTATTATGACGTGGTGGTCAATAGATAGTGGGTTATATTTTTTGGAGTGAACAATAGTGATTTCACAACACTCGGACACAAAAGTGAGAGGGAGATGATGTTTCTGAGTTAAAGGGGTCAACTAGAAGGTTCTTAGATTGAGAAGTTGAACTTTCATAACACTCACATGTGTAGTCGGCAGAAAGTGAAATTTTGTACGGCAATTCAAATTGTCGGCAAAACATAAAAGAACACAAAATATATATATATATATATATATATATATATATATATATATATATATATATATATATATATAAGATTTTCTTCTATTCTTTTGAATTCTAAGTCTTCTTTTAGAAATTCAAGCTGGTTTTTTGTCTTTTATAAGGCAATTGATTTCAGAAATAGAATGTTCTTGTAAAATGTTTAAGCTTCTCTTTTGTGGTTTTGTTATGAAGTTGAAGGTAATTTTTCTGTTTAAAGCATGAGTTTCAATACCTTCATTAGTAACTAAAAAAGGTTGGATTAATTGTATGAAAGGTGTTCCAAGAATTACCTGTTGTCTTATATTTTTGACTAAAAGGAAATATGTTTTGTAAGACATTTGATCTTTTATTATTAAAGCTTCAGGTAGCTTGTATTATATATTTAGTTTGTCTCCTGAGGCTGATTTTAGGGATTCCGATGTTTTATCAAAGTATATTTATGCAATCTTTGGTGTAAGGGTTTACAAAGGATATTTATATTGGGGAAGAAATCCAAAATATAATTGAGACTTCCTAAAAACCTTTGTAGTTGTGTTTTGTCTTTAATCTCATCTGGGAATTTATCAGTAAAGGAAATCGACCTTTCTATTGGAGTTATGGTGTTTAAATGAATGTAATGACCTAAGAATCTAATCTTGGTTTTAAAAAGTGCAATTTTAGTAGGAGAGACAACAAGACCATTTTGTATGATTACTTTTATGAAAGTGGACAAATGTTTAAAGTGTTGTTCTATATTAGAGGAAAAAACTAGAACATCATCTATATAAACTATGATGTATTCAGAATAAGGGTTGAAGATGTCATTCATAATTCTTTGGAATTCTGAAGGGGCATTTTTGAGACCGAAAGGCATAACATTCCATTCGTATTGGCCAAAAGGGACTGTAAAGGCTGTCTTTGTCGCGACCTAATTTTTCGGGTTTGCCACCTAAAACTCGGTTGATGGACTACTAAGCTTAATGGCTTAGCTCGGGCTCTCCCAAGCCCATACCAAATCGCGACTTAGGGTCTAATTTTTTTTAACATGCAAAACATTATCTAGGAGTCGCCACTAATCAGTTTACGGTAGGTCGATTAGACACCTAAGTAAAATAAAGGGAGATTTATTTTACTTCTACGAACCAGAGACAAAGGGTACGGGGACTTGGTTACACTAGAATTTTCTAATGCCCTTTCGGTACCATTTCCTTTTTTATTTTTTTCATTTTTTTTAAAAATGTTTTCAAAGTGACTTGGATTTATTTTAACCTAGACTTCTACTATGTCAAAAGGTGATCACACGGGTGCTCAACCATTATTGAATATTCAAATAAGAAAATAAATAAATTGCATCACACAAAGCAAGCATTTTTTTTGGGTTTTCTTAAGAGTTAGAAAAATGCATTTTTTTTTTTTTTTAGCTAAATGACCTGATTTTACTAACATGCAAATTCAAATTAAATGGGCCTAATATGCAATCTAGTTAACATGCACCTCATGACCTAATTTACTAATGAACATATTCTAATTAAATAATCCTATTATGCAAACTAGTTAATATGCACCTAGTATTTTTGTAGTTTTTATTGAAATTCAAGATTAATAAAAACCCTAATTAAGTTATCTAAAAAATAATTTTCTAATTCATTTTTGGGATTAATTTTGACTTAAACCCTATTATGTCTTAGAAAACTATTTTTTTAATGAGAATATAAAAACATGCCAATTTTATGTAAGACTCTATAAAAGAAAGGTTGTTTAAGAATGACCTTAACCTATCTTAAAAAGACATCTAAAAATGCAATTCTAAAAATACAAATCCAAAAAAAGTACTAAACCTGCATGTCCTATATGCTCATGCAAGATTTTGATTTTTGATTTTTTAGTTTTTTAGTTTTTTTAAAGACAAGTAATTATTAAATAAATCTAAACTATCAACAAAATCAACCAAGGAAGGATTAAAATAGTCGAAAAAATAACATGTTGTCTCACAGGTTAAATTAACGATCATTCTAACCCTAATTATCACGACAAAGAGATCAAAATAATTACAAATCTGATCCGAAGTCTTACGGACCAAATTAAATAATTATCGTGATTTAACAATTGAAATTCTACCAAAAAGCCCAAAAATTAATATAATTAATAAATGATCCAATGTCTCTCGGACCAAATTAATAATTATATTAATTTCGGACAAAATCCTACGGATAATGCATGCTAAGTTCACAAAATATTAACATCCAACATTACAAGTTAAACACTTAAACTAAAAAAAGCAATCAGAACAAACAGAAAAATAAAAACACAAATAAAAAAGAATAAAATAAACTGAAAAGTAAACAAAGTAAAAAGCAAAAGTAAAAGTAAAATCTACCTAGAATGTAAACGAACGGGGACAAAGGGGTGTGTCGGGCGGGGAGGTGCTCGGGCGAAGGGCTGCCGGGATCGGAACTCCGGCGAGGGCGGACCGGCGGAGAAGTGGCGTCCGGCGCGGGCGGAGGCGTGGTGGTGAGCGAGATCGATGGGGCGAGCTTCGCGGGTGAGGCGGAGGTGCGGGTGGCTGGCGTCGGGCACGGGTTGCTGCAGGAGCTTGCGGGCGTTCGGCGGCACGGCGACCGGCGATGTCAGGAGTGGCAGCGGAGGTGCGGGCGCGAAGTCGGAGCAAATGGAGACGCGTGCGCAGGTGCGGAGGAGGAAGACAAACAGTGATTTATTATTATTATTTTTATCTCTCCCCCTCTCCTCTTACGTAGCCTCTCCCTCTTTCTCTGTCTCTCTCACACTTCCCCTTCTTTTTGGTTTCGACAGACTCACTATTCATCTCTCTTTTTTAATAGCTCCCACAAACCTCTCCTTTTTTAATCGAAGGAGAAGTCCCTCACAATGAAATCTTCGTGCCGCCCTCCTCTTTTTTCGTGCGGCTTCTTGTGGTCTTATTTATAGGCATTCCACCGACTTTAGTGTGAAAAGATTCAGCCGCAACTTTTCCTTGCTGTTCAAGTTCGGTTCTTTCTTTTTCAAATATAGCGGCCACCGATCTGCTTTTTCAGCAAGGATAACATTATAAAAATGTTACTCCATCCTCTTGCAGGCAAATTGTAGAATTTTCACGTCTCCTATTTCACGCGTGCATGTGCATGCATTAATGAGGGGAAACAAATTGACGTTGAATTCTTCTTGCTTCTTTCTTCTTCGTGCTTCTTG
This sequence comes from Eucalyptus sp. ANBG9806169, assembly GCA_014182395.1. Classification (NCBI taxonomy): domain Eukaryota; kingdom Viridiplantae; phylum Streptophyta; class Magnoliopsida; order Myrtales; family Myrtaceae; genus Eucalyptus; species Eucalyptus sp. ANBG9806169. The sequence continues at coordinate 3,467,589 of CM024583.1, forward strand.
TGCGGCTACTTGTCCCTCCTTCAGCAAATTTCTCGCTGATTCTCCTGACAACCCACACTTGAGAGAGAGCATATTATATAATATATCATGGGCTCATTTTTGCTTCTCTGAGGGTTCCTCTAGAATCCGCACGTCCGCCGAATTTGTGCGTGCATGCGCATGCATTAATGAGGGAGAGACAACGGACGTGCAAGAACTTCTTCTTTCCTCATTTTTTTATGCGTGTTCAGACCAACGAAGAAAGAGACCGCCTTTTTGTGAATATTATCGATCACGAGCCGCCGCGTCTTGTTGGCTTTTAGTATCGATGTGAAAAAATGCGACTTCATGAAATGCAATTTTACTTTTTTTTTTTTTATGCTTTTTTTTTTTATGCAACTAATTACTAAATGATTGGGTAAAATTTAGGTGTCAACAGCTGCCCCTCTTTGAAGGTGAGTTCGCAGAGGTTGCATTCAAAGACAATATGATACCTAAATTTTGACCATGAACATGCAATGGATGATACTTTGGCGGGACTTTTTTTTTTTTTTATATATATATTTTATAAATGCAATGTCATGAAAATGGTAATGCAAATGTGAGATATTGAAGAGGAGAGCATACCTGTAATTACTTACCAGTCAGAGTATCGTGAAGTACATGATGAATTTTCATCTGCTCGGCAAGTGTCCAAGTTTCCTGAAGAGTCCACATGAATTTATCCAACAGACGCTCAATGTTAGGTGGGATGCCTTGTTGAATTCAGATGACTCGAAATACCTAGATTCACACTAAGGTATAGTGAGTAAGATAGACGAGATTTGAGACATCCGGATCCGGGCGAGATGTCATGAAATTGGGGACTTAACCAATAGACACTCAATGTTAGGTGAGATGAATATTGGATTAAGAGGATTTGAAATACCTAGATCCAGACTAAGGTATAACGAAAAAGATCAGAAAGCATTCATATCCAGAATGAAATGCTTAACACAGGGTTTTGAGACATCCAGATCCAGACTGAGATGTCAAGATTTTGGGGGACTTAGTCAATAGACACTCAATGTTATGTGAGATGAATATTGAATTTAAGAGGATTGGGAACTTAACCAATAGACACTCAATGTTAGGTGAGATGAATATTGAATTAAGAGGATTGGAGACTTAACCAATAGACACTCAATGTTAGGTGAGATGAATATTGGATTAAGAGGATTCGAAATACCTAGATCCAGACTAAGGTATAACGAAAAAGATCATAAAGCATTCATATCCAGAATGAAATGCTTAACAAAAAGGTTTTGAGACATCCGGCATCGAGATGTCAAGACTTTGGGGGACTTAATCAATAGACACTCAATGTTAGGTGAGATGAATATTGAATTAAGAGGATTGGGGACTTAACCAAAGACACTCAATGTTAGGTGAGATGCCTTGGATTAAGAGGATTCGAAATACCTAGATCCAGACTAAGGTATAACGAAAAAGATCATAAAGCATTCATATCCAGAATGAAATACTTAACAAAAAAGTTTTGAGACATCCAGATCCAGACTGAGATGTCAAGACTTTGAGAACTTAACCAATAGACACTCAATGTTAGGTGAGATGAATATTGAATTAAGAGGACTCGAAATACCTAGGTCCAGACTAAGGTATAACAAAAAAGATCAGAAAGCATTCATATCCAGAATGAAATGCTTAACAAAAAATTTTGAGACATCCAGATCCAGACTGAGATGTCAAGACTTTGGGGACTTAACCAATAGACACTCAATGTTAGGTGAGATGAATATTGAATTAAGAGGATTGGGAACTTAACCAATAGACACTCAATGTTAGGTGAGATGAATATTGGATCAAGAGGATTCGAAATACCTAGATCCGGACTAAGGTATAACGAAAAGATCGAGAAAGCATTCATATCCAGAATGAAATGCTTAACAAAAAAGTTTTGAGACATCCAGATCCAGACTGAGATGTCAAGACTTTGGGGACTTAATCAATAGACACTCAATGTTAGGTGAGATGAATATTGAATTAAGAGGATTGGGGACTTAACCAATAGACACTCAATGTTAGGTGAGATGAATATTGGATTAAGAGGATTCGAAATACCTAGATCCAGACTAAGGTATAACGAAAAAGATCAGAAAGCATTCATATCCAGAATGAAATGCTTAACAAAAAGGGTTTGAGACATCCAGATCCAGACTGAGATGTCAAGAAATTGTGAACTTAACCAATAAACATTCAATGTTAGGTGAGATGAATATTGGATTAAGAGGATTCGAAATACCTAGATCCAGACTAAGGTATGACGAAAAGGATCGGAAAGTATTCATATCCAGAATGAAATGCTTAACAAAGGGTTTGAGACATCCAGATCCAGACTGAGATGTCAAGAAATTGAGAACTTAACCAATAAACACTCAATGTTAGGTGAGATGAATATTGGATTAAGATGATTCGGAATACCTAGGTCTAGACTAAGGTATGACGAAAAGGATCGGAAAGCATTCATATCCAGAATGAAATGCTTAACGAAGAGTTTTGAGACATATATCAAGAATTTGGGAATACCTAGGACAAACCCGGAATAGTCGTGAAGGTCACTTACCTCTTGGTAGAAAGAAGTTTTGGGACATCGACAATGTACCTCAAATATTCATGAAGGTTTCTCACCTCGAGGCTTCTGAAAGCAACATGAATGTCAAGAGCTCTTGGGTCTTCAAGGAAACATTACATCGACATGATTAGAGCAAAAAATACATGCATTTACCAAAGAAGTAAGCAATTCAGCACACTCCAAAGTCCACTGAAGTTTTTTTTTTTTTTTTTATCCATTCAATCAAGATTTATGCATGATGGTTTTACCATATTTGCACCACCAAATTTCCACTGGGGAGAATCATCGCTTAAGACAATTTTCACTCATGACATGGACTTTCAAGAATACCAAATGAGAGACTTTCAGTTAGAAAGGACTTTCACTCACTCTCATTAAGAAGGCTATTTTGTCCCAACCATTAATGTGGGATCACAGGAATCACTCAATCTTACTTTCATCATGTCGACGAGGGTTCGAGTATTCTCGCAAGCGGTACGACCTTGTCAATCGAGAGGCCTTTATCAAGACGTAATGTGGGCTTGGTCAATGGCTCAACAAAGAGGGACTCTTCGAGTCAAGGCTAATGGAAGAACAATACTTTGCAATCATCTCAGGGTTTACAAGTCAAGTAACTTGCGAAATGAGATAGGAATGGTCTTGCTCACACTTCTTCGAGCAATGCTTATAAACATATGAATTCCTACATTAATTTCAGTGCCCTAATCTGAAGAGACTTCGTAAGGGACGTAACGTAGGTCAAGTTCATGGGTTGAGAAATGAATGGATCATTAGGCTCAAAATGTGTATAAGGGGATGAGAATTGGTGCTCATCTTGGCATTGTCACGGGTCTTCTTCTTCACCATTGGGATTTTCTCATAGGTACTATAAAAACTTGGCATTTGAGTTCTTTGAGTACCACTCCTTTGGGAATTCACCCTTTTTCTTTCATTTTTTTTATGGACATTAGCCTTGCTTTTACTAGGCACACTGCTTTTTCATGCCCCTTCTGTTTTTGTTTTTTTTTTTTTTTATGACTTTTGACACACTACATGTATTGAATCACCATGTAATGTTTCAACATTTGGGTTCTTGGGGATTTTTTTTTTTTTGTCAGTACTCGGGATTCTGCTGCTTGAACATTTGCCTTTTGCCTTGCCCCAGTGTGGGGGATGATCACCAATTGGGTTTAAATGAAACGAATTTACAGGCTCAAGGGGGTACGCAATGGATAAAGTGTGTAGGATAGAGAAAGAACTGCTCTTCATCATCCTAAGGCACTTAAATTACCGTATGAATTCAATGTAATAGCAATACCTGAAGATTGATGCAAGTGAGAGCAAGAATATTCCTATCAATTTCCTCACCTCATGATGTTGTCTTACCTCCAGCCTGCCCCAATGTGGGGTGGTTCTTGACAGGGGTAATTTAAAAATTATCCACGTGTGTGGGCTCAAAAGGGTTTAAACAATGGATGATCATGTAGTGTTTGGGATAGAGAATGAACCGTCTCTCATCATTTTGATCATCGTACTTTTCGCGAGAGAACTCTTACCTTACAGACATGGAACTTCCTACACTCGTCTCACCGGTGTATGAGCAAGGGACTGTGTATAGGATAGGACTTGCCTTTCATCATTCTGACATGTCTCATTTAACATTTCAATCCATTCCACATCATTCATTAACTTGATCTGCAATGATAATCTTCAGTGGAATTGGTAATTTAAACAGGTAAAACTATAACGCAAAAAATTTCCTTTGAAATGTCACAATTACTTCATGAACTCATCAGCTTTGAACACAAAGAGTTTGCAGCTCAAAGAAAGAAAAGGATGGAAAAAAAATGAAAGAAAAAGAAAAAAATTGTTTTTGTTTTTTGTTTTTGTTTTTGTTTTTGTTTTTTGTTTTTGTTTTTTTTGGCAAACTTGTTGCCGTTTCCAAGGATCGAACCCTAGCCGTTCTCGGACCCTTTCATTCCCCATGCCACCAGGCCAAGGCACTGGTGGTGTTCTCAGGGCATTTCTTTTTTCATTTAATTGAACTGACTTTGGGTCAACACGCCTGATATTCCGAATCAAACGAATTCGATATGTGTAGGGAACATGGCCTACTTTTCATCTCATTCAATCCATTTCCACACAATTCAATGAAGAAATTAGTACCTTCAATTTACAGCAAACTCTATCAAGGGTAATATTTCTTCACCGCATCGGAGTTAACAGGATTAGAAAACTCACGACCATCCATTTCTGTAAGGATTAAGGCACCACCAGGGAGTACTTTCTTCACCATATATGGGCCTCTATAATTTGGAGCAAATTTGCCTCCGGGATCAGGAAAAATCGGCAACACCTTTCTTAGAACTAGATCATTTACTTCGAAGTGTCTCGGCCGTACTTTCCGATTGAAAGACTTGGCTACTCTTTGTTGATACGCCTGACCATGGCAAAGAGCTTTTAACCTTTTCTCATCAATCAGGTTCAACTGTTCAAACCTTTGTCGTGTCCATTCCGCCTCGGACAATTCCACTTGGGATAAGACTCTCAAAGAGGGGATTTCTACTTCCACGAGCAAGACTGCCTCCATGCCATAGACTAAGGAGAAAGGGGTCGCCCGGTAGATGTTCGGATCGATGTCCGATACGCCATTAGAGCAAAGGGTAACCTGTCATGCCAATCCCGATAATTTCTACTGTCTTAGCCAGGATCTTCTTGATGTTCTTATTAGCTGCCTCAACAGCTCCATTCATTTGTGGGCGGTATGGTGATGAATTCAAATGCTTGATTTTGAACTTACTTGAACAACTCATCAACAAACTTGTTATTCAGATTTGTCCCATTGTCAGTGACAATTGCTTCGGGGACACCATAACGGGCGATTATGTCACGCTTAATAAACTTCACAACATTTCGGGCTGTGACATTAGCATATGATGCGGCTTCAATCCACTTTGAAAAATAATCTATTGCCACCAATATGAATCGGTGCCCATTTGAAGCTTTAGGATTTATCGGGCCAATCACATCGATCCCCCACATTGAGAAAGGCCATGGCTCAGATAATTGGTGTAACTCCGTTGGAGGAACATTTATTTTATCTCCATGAATTTGGCAACGATGACAACTTCTAACATGCTGTATGCAGTCACTTTCCAGCGCAAGCCAATAGTAACCCAGTCTCATGATCTTCTTGGCTAACATGTGCCCATTCATGTGTGGGCCACAAACTCCTTCATGCACTTCTTGCATGATTTGGATAGCTTTTCTGCTTCATCTACGCATCTTAATAAAACCGAATCGTAAGATCTCTTGTATAAATTCTTACCACTGACGAAGAACTTTGAGGCCATCTTCATTATGTACTTTCTATCGGCTGGAGTGCTCCCTTCAGGAAATTCCTGCTTTTGAATATAGTTTATGATGTCGTAATACCATGGCTTTTCATCAAGCTCCTCATTCACGACCATACAATAAGAAGGTTTGGCAAGAACCTCAATTTTCAAAGGCTCAACTTCTAAACCATCAGTAACTTGCAACATAGATGACAACGTTGCCAGGGCATCGGCGAACCGATTATGAGATCTAGCCAAGTAGTCAAACGAGATTTCATCGAACTCCTTCACCAACTCTTCGAGGTACTTGTGATATGGCAGTAATTTGGCATCCCCGGTCTTCCATTCACCTATAGTCCTGGAGTATGATGGTGCGAGAATCTCCATATACTTTCAATTTGGCCACTCCCATTCCAATTGCGGCCTGAAGTCCGAGAATACAAGCTTCGTATTCAGCTATATTGTTAGTGCATGGGAATATCAATTTCGCGGCTACCGGGTGATGTTGTCCGTCAGGGATATCGCACGCCCCCGGTGCGAACCGGACAAGTTCACGGCTCCATCAAAGAACATGGACCATGCATCTTCATTTACGACCAAAATACGATCATCCATGAGATAATCATTATCATTCAAGGTTCCAGGATTCTCGGCCAATATATCAGCAATTACTCGGCCTTTAACTGATTTTTGTGATATGAACTGCACGTCGAATTCCGAAATCAAGACCTGCCATTTAGCTAACTTACCTACCAAAGCAGGTTGATTAAATAAATACTTGATGGGATCATTCTCAGTCACGAGAAACGTCTGGTAATGCAACGTGTACTGTCGCAGTCTATGCAATACCCATACTAACGCAGCACAAGTTTTTTCAACATCAGAATATTTTAGCTCTGAGACAGTGAACTTTTTACTTAGATAGTAAATAGCTCGTTCCCTCTGATCCACGGGACTTTTCTGAGCTAACATCGCACCCAGTGACTCACTATGGATTGTGAGGTACAAAATCAAAGGATGCCCCGATATTGGTGGGACAAGAACGGGTGGACTCATCAAATATTGCTTCAGCTTATCGAACGCCTCTCGACATTCATCATTCCACTCAACTTGTACGTTTTTCTTCAAGAGTTTGAAGAATGGCTTCGCAGTCTCGAGAGTTGAGAAATGAATCGTGCAATGTAATTCGGTCTCCCTAGGAGACTCCGGACCTCCTTCACTTTGTCGATGGAGGTTGCAGCTCACATATTGCCTTGGCTTTAGATGGGTCAATCTCGATCCCTTTACTACTCACAATGAACCCAAGTAATTTACCTGATGTTGCCCCGAACACACACTTGGTAGGATTCAAACGGAGCTTGAATTCACGGAGCCGATCAAATAACTTCCTGAGGGTTTTGACATGACTCCTCCCGGGTCGGGTTTTTGCAATCATATCATTGACATATACCTCAATTTCTTCATGCATCATGTCATGGAACAACGTAACCATGGCTCGTTGGTAAGTTGCCCCTGCATTTTTTAGTCCGAAGGGCATGACCTTATAATGAAAGGTTCCCCACGGGGTGATAAATGATGTCTTCTCTTTGTCTTCAACCTTCATTCTTATCTGATTGTACCCAAAAAAACCATCCATGAAAGAGAATAATTCAAATCCAGTAGTACTATCCACGAGAACATCGATATGTGGCAATGGGAAATCGTCTTTTGGGCTGGCCTTGTTCAAATCCCGATAATCAACACACACTCGGACTCACCGTCTTTCTTCATGATCGGTACTATGTTGGCTACCCATTCGTGGTACCTGCGAGACTTCGATGAATCCCACTTTGAGGAGTTTCATTACCTCCTCTTCTATCTTTTTGAGAGCTCCGGTTTAGTCCTCCGAAGCTTCGCTTTTTAGGGCGCACGTCCGGGATTAGTGGGCAAACAATGTTCCACAATGGATGGATCTAAACCTGGCATATCGGCATACGTCCGGGCAAAGATATCCGATATTCTTTTAGCAAGCGAGTCAGGTGCTCGGCCTCATCTTTGGGAAGATTTGCCCTGATTTTTATTTCTTTGGGATCCTCGGTATCACTCAAATTGATAGTGATTTGTTTGCTCGGGGTGAGAACTTTGGGTTTTTCATGCTTTGCTCCCAACTATGCTGTACTTCAATGGAGTCACCATTCGGCTCCTCGGGGTCTTCACTTGTCATCGCTCATGGTATTGGACTGAACCAATTTCACCCCTTGCCTACCATAAGGTTGCTCTCTTGTGGGCTAGCACCCATTTCCTCCGATGGCTCTTCGTTAATGGCACCTATAAGGAGATCATCGAATAGGGTCGTGATCCCTTCCATCTCATTATCCTGGATCCTCTGTCTTTGAAGTTGTCGGGTCATCCATGCTACTCCATCCATCGGGCGCGATTCCTCGGGTGTCGATCACTCCTCCTTCATCATGCATCATTCTAGCAGGGCCGGGGAATGTCTTGCGAATATCGAGGAATAATGAGTTTTTCCTCTCTTGTTCATGTCTTCCCCCTCTTCCATGGTATCCTAATCCGGCGGAGCGAGACCTTCGAGGAGTCTCAATCGGATTCCGGATGCCATGCTCTTTTTTACCAAGTCCACGACCAGGAATAAAGCCATTTCCAACCATCACTCTTGCTACCATAACTGCTGCATTTGACACATCAGGGATGGGTGGTGTCGATCCTCGAGATGCATGAATAGTGGACACAAGCTCGAACGATTGGTAACTCGACTCCTCCCTAGGTTCTGGCTCAACATAGGGGATGGCTGTCTCGTGATAAATCCGATGATCTTCCTCGCCATGAACAATGACTAGCTTTCCTTTGACAACAAATTTCACGCTTTGGTGAAGACTTGATGGCACAGCTCAAAGATATGAATCCAAGGACGACCTAACAGGAAATTGAATCCAGTAGGGATGTCCATTACCTGGAAAAGGACATTGAACATCACCGGACCTATTTGCAGGTCAAGGTGGGTCTCTCCTATCACCTCCTTTCTTGTACCATCAAAAGCTCGGACGGAGGTCTTTGCAGCATTTATCTTTGAAGGATCTATTTTAAGGCGGTGAAGAGTTGCCAATGGACAGATATTCAAGGCAGACCCATTATCAATGAGTACTCGAGCCACATGAGAAGCCTTGCACTTGACAGATATATATAACGCCTTAGTATGTCCCCTCCCTCAAGAGGGAATTCTTCATCAGAAAAGGCTATTAAGTCTTTGAGAAGAATCGACCCTACAAATTCCTCCAACCTGTTTACCTCGATCGTCTCCGGTACATGAACTTCACTCAAGACCTTCATTAGAGACTTTTGATGTGTAGGAGACGTTTGCAAGAGTTCAAGTAAAGAGATTTGAGCAGGCAATTTTCGCAACTGGTCGACCACGTTATACTCACTCGCTTTGATTATAGCCAGAAATTCTTTAGCCTCCTCATCAAGAATCGGCTTTGCGGGTTGGGTATTAGCTTGAGCATAGGTTCGACCAGACCTTGTAATCGGTCAACATCTAGCTCGTATGACCGGGGACGGCTTTGTTATTGTTGTACCGATACAACCGGGGCACCTCAATTATTATCTCCTCATTAGTTGAAGGCACTTCCATTAATGAGTCCTTCGTGGTCGGAGGCGTCCTCAAGTGGGGGCATGTCCTCGATCAACGGATCGGTTCACTCTTTCCAAGTACTTAGCTCAGCAAATTCTTTCTCCCAATCAATGATGACTTGAGAGATAGTTGACACTACTCCAGTTTGGTCAGCATACCCGATCATGCCAGCCTTAACCATTTCTTGAACCCTTTCCTTCATGGTAGGGAAGGGAGGATTCTCATCTGTCGGATAGTAACCAACTCTAACTAATCCGCGGTAGATATCTTTTGAGACATCTTCAAGTTCATCTTTTTGCCAGCATTGAACTCAAAGATTGCATTCACGTTTCCCTCATGTTCGGCAACGGATTCTTCTTGACATTTGGTTGGGTGGCACGGAAAGAAAATGCCTTAGTATCCAATAAATTTTGGATCTTGTGCTTCAAAGTCATGCATTCATCAGTTGAATGGCCCACCTCTCCCATATGATATTCACATTTTTTGGAGGGATCATAATTGGAGAATTTTTCAGCATTGGGCCGCTTTGGTTCGTTGGAGATCAATCCCTTCTTTTGGAGTATCGGCAGGACTTGAGATAGAGGGCCAGGAAGAGGAGAGAATTGCCTTTTGGTGAATTGCCGTGGTGCAAGCACTCGGCCTCCATCTTGCTGATTCCCGGGGACACGAACAATCGGAGGCTTACTAGGGGCTGGTTGCGCATATGCAACATTAACTTCAGTGGTCGGTTCTTTGTCTTTCCTTGCAATAAATCTTTTGCCTATAGGGGTTGGTTCATTAAACCATCCATCTCTTAGCCCTGTCTCAATTTGTTCACCCACTGGGATGAGTTGATTGAAGTTTTCAACATACGTGCTGGCCATCCGATTACGAAACTCGAATGGGAGGGTTTTGACGAACAACTTCATCGTTCTTTGTCCGTGGGTTCGGGAGTGATTTGGGGGCGGCAGATTTCGCCACCTTATGGCATATTCTTTAAACGACTCACTCCTCTTTTTCTCCATTCGTTCGAGATCCTCTCGTGAAGGTGCAATGTCCATGTTGAACTTGTATTAGCTTGAGAAATGCATCGGCCACCTCATTCCAAGTGTCGAGGAGGTTTATGTTTTTCATAATATACCAGTTCAGTGCAGGCCCGACCAAACTCATTTGGAATGATTGGATCATAAGGGGCTCATTTTTGACATGATGAGCCATCCTTACATGGTACATCTGCAGGTGAGCTTTCGGGCAAGAAGTATCATCATACTTCTCGAACTCCGGCATTTTAAACTTGTTTGGCGTCTTAACCTTCTCATAAACGGACAAGTCAATTGGAAGTGAGTTCTGCGATCCTTGCAATTGTTTCACTTTCTCTTCAAGTTTCGCAAGGCGTTCACCTTGCTCCGTCTTAGGAGTGCCGTCGACTTGGCTTTTCGGCAATGATTGGAGGTATGTCATCCTCCCATTCAGGCATGTCATCATCAACCATCTGGACCTTCCTTGCCTGTTTTGGGATTATTAACTCAGGTAGAGCAGGTGCAGAAACGGGATTCACTCGGAGGGATTCGATTTGGGCAGTCATAAGTTGCATAGATGTAAGCAACTGTTTGAGCTGATCTTCCATACTGGTAATACGATCGCGCATCTCGGTTTGGTCAGCCATTTTAGCTCTTGATCGTGTAATAATAGGCGAACGTGGCGGATCCGTTATCACCTAAAATGAAGAAAAAAAAAGGGTAGCGTAAGAACTAATGACAAAATAGGAAAATGGCCCATGACAATGGTCTAAACGCCTGCTTTTATTAAAAATTTACTTGAAATATAAAGTCAAACTTCCTAACAATGAACTAAGAATTGAAATTCAACTCCCTAAACATTGAACTAAAAATTGAAAGCATTGAATTGAAAATTGAAATCAAGATCCTTAAACATCAAAAATTCAAAACATTTCATTTTATATGCTTTCGGGATCCCAACGTCTTGCGAAGCTTCTTATTTTCAGCTTCAAGCATTTCCACTTTCCGCTTAAGATGCTCAATTTGTGCTCGCCGAGTAGGCTTCTCGGTCACATCGGGGACCACCGGACGTAATGCAGCAGAATCCGGTGTTGTCGGATGTAGAATGCCGACGCATGGTGGATCTCCTCCTTGCCTTTCAGTCTCTTGGGCACCAAAATCTTTTCTAGATGGCATTCATTCCATGCTGCAATGATCATCTGGATCTCGTTGAAGTAGTCATAGTCTGTACGAACAAAACGAACTTGGAACAATTCCGTCTTGAGGGGCGGAGGAACTTCTTGAAGAGCTCTGTACTGACGGGCCACCCTATATGGGTAGTAGGAAGTAGCACCAGAAAGGCCCAGCAACGGGATCGGCTCATCATACTTGTGAGAGAAACGAGCCTCCTCAACATGAAGCCATTTCGTATACCATAGGAATGCCCTGAGCCTAGGAAAAATTAATCCAACGGGCATATTGTTTATTTGGGGAAAAACGTTCCAAAACCGCAAATTTTTGTATAGGGTGCCTTAAATCATCAATTTTAAATTGTTTCATAAGGTGCCCAAAACCTTTTATGTGCGAGAAAAACCATATTTGCAAAAGTTCGGGGAGGGCACGCATGGTCTTTTCTTCATTTTGCTTGAAACGGTTCAATGACAAGAATGTTTCGGCTAAAATCATATTAACATAATTTAACCCGTTGCAAACACGATTAACCACCCCGGAAATTGAAGGATTAATAGCATTTCTTCGATAAGGAAAAACGATTAGTCCGAAAAATGCTAATATGAAGATCCTAGCTTTTGAAATCATTGATTGACTTGCAAAACACTCTTCCAAAATGAAAATGGGCATGCAAAACAATTGGCTTTGACAACCTTCCTTACTCTTTCGGTTTCGATTTCTAAAAATTGTGATAATTCAGAAATAGAATCTATACCGATAGGTGGTCTAACAAGTTCCTTTTCCAGGGGCATTCCAATGGCAACACTATATTCTTCAAGCGTTGGAGTCAGCTCGAACTCACCAAATATGAAGGTGGAAGTTTGTGGACTCCAGAAGTGAGGGAGTGCTTGTATTACACCAGAGTGGACGTTGATCTCTAACAGTGGGAGAAGTCGGGGGATCCTGGCTTTCACATATCTTTGGCCATCTTGATCTAACCGGTCCAACCACATCTTGAGCTCTTTTTTGGGAGTGGAAATGAATTGTACGTCGGTTTTCCCCATTGCATATAAAACAAAGCGCGACGACGAAACCTATTGTCATGGGCCGACAAAAATTACAATAAAGTAAGTAAATTGCAAAAATTTAGACAACTTACTTTCACCAGAAATAGATGACAATCACATAGACACATCGCATGAGACGTGAGGCTCGATTTCTATCTAAAAGGCTTAACAAAGTGGAGCTAAGAGGGTGATCTGATCGTTGCAGTCTCGCATTAACTTCAGGTCCCCTTAACTCCGGGCTCAGTCGAATGGAATGTCCAATAGTCACGCAGTCTCGCGGATATAGACAAAACACATTTCGACACCATGAAAAACTTTCGGGGAAGAGAAGCTCAACCTCTACATAGCAGTCTCGCTTTGGAGGAAGTATACTTCTCAACACCATCCTAGAAATCCTATCGCAGCCCAGGTCTGACCGCAGGTTGTGTGTGCAAATAGTGTAGTGCTAAAACAATAAAGCATACACAATAGTTTAAATGCAAACAACACTTCTAATTGGAAAAATAAATCATTCATCCCACACTCCAACCTGCAAGACAAACATTAGCAAAGACTACTCCCCTTATACCTCCCATCTGCAAGAACATTTAACACCTTAAAAATGTTAGGGACGTACACAGGATCCTCGCTGCCAAACAAAAACATTTTTCAAAAGAAAAGAAAAATTGGCCTAAGTCCACTAAGTGTTTTAACACAATTCCCCAGCGGAGTCGCCAAGCTGTCGCGACCTAATTTTTCGGGTTTGCCACCTAAAACTAGGTTGATGGACTACTAAGCTTAATGGCTTAGCTCGGGCTCTCCCAAGCCCATACCAAATCGCGACTTAGGGTCTAATTTTTTTTTTAACATGCAAAACATTATCTAGGAGTCGCCACTAATCAGTTTACGGTAGGTCGATTAGACACCTAAGTAAAATAAAGGGAGATTTATTTTACTTCTACGAACCAGAGACAAAGGGTACGGGGACTTGGTTACACTAGAATTTTCTAATGCCCTTTCGGTACCATTTCCTTTTTTATTTTTTTTCATTTTTTTTAAAAAATGTTTCTGCAGGCAGCTTGGATTTATTTTAACCTAGACTTCTACTATGTCAAAAGGTGATCACACGGGTGCTCAACCATTATTGAATATTCAAATAAGAAAATAAATAAATTGCATCACACAAAGCAAGCATTTTTTTTGGGTTTTCTTAAGAGTTAGAAAATGCATTTTTTTTTTTAGCTAAATGACCTAATTTTACTAACATGCAAATTCAAATTAAATGGGCCTAATATGCAATCTAGTTAACATGCACCTCATGACCTAATTTACTAATGAACATATTCTAATTAAATAATCCTATTATGCAAACTAGTTAATATGCACCTAGTATTTTTGTAGTTTTTATTGAAATTCAAGATTAATAAAAACCCTAATTAAGTTATCTAAAAAATAATTTTCTAATTCATTTTTGGGATTAATTTTGACTTAAACCCTATTATGACTTAGAAAACTATTTTTTAATGAGAATATAAAAACATGCCAATTTTATGTAAGATTCTAAGAAAGGTTGTTTAAGAATGACCCTGACCTATCTTAAAAAGACATCTAAAAATGCAATTCTAAAAATACAAATCCAAAAAAAGTACTAAACCTGCATGTCCTATATGCTCATGCAAGATTTTGATTTTTGATTTTTTTAGTTTTTAGTTTTTTTAAAGACAAGTAATTATTAAATAAATCTAAACTATCAACAAAATCAACCAAGGAAGGATTAAAATAGTCGAAAAAATAACCTGTTGTCTCACAGGTTAAATTAACGATCATTCTAACCCTAATTATCACGACAAAGAGATCAAATTAATTACAAATCTGATCCGAAGTCTTACGGACCAAATTAAATAATTATCGTGATTTAACAATTGAAATTCTACCAAAAAGCCCAAAAATTAATATAATTAAAAAATGATCCGATGTCTCTCGGACCAAATTAATAATTATATTAATTTCGGACAAAATCCCTACGGATAATGCATGCTAAGTTCACAAAATATTAACATCCAACATTACAAGTTAAACACTTAAACTAAAAAAAGCTATCAGAACAAACAGAAAAATAAAAACACAAATAAAAAAGAATAAAATAAACTGAAAAGTAAACAAAGTAAAAAGCAAAAGTAAAAATAAAATCTACCTAGAATGTAAACGAACGGGGACAAAGGGGGTGTGTCAGGCGGGGAGGTGCTCGGGCGAAGGGCTGCCGGGATCGGAACTCCGGCGAGGGCGGACCGGAGGAGAAGTGGCGTCCGGCGCGGGCGGAGGCGTGGTGGTGAGCGAGATCGATGGGGCGAGCTTCGCGGGTGAGGCGGAGGTGCGGGTGGCTGGCGTCGGGCACGGAGCTTGCGGGCGTTCGGCGGCACGGCGACCGGCGATGTCAGGAGCGGCGGCGGAGGTGCGGGCGCGAAGTCGGAGCGAATGGAGACGCGTGCGCAGGTGCGGAGGAGGAAGACAAACAGTGATTTATTATTATTTTTTTTATCTCTCCCCCCTCTCCTCTTACGTAGCCTCTCCCTCTTTTCTCTGTCTCTCTCACACTTCCCCTTCTTTTTGGTTTCTGACAGACTCACTATTCATCTCTCTTTTTTTAATAGCTCCCACAAACCTCTCCTTTTTTAATCGAAGGAGAAGTCCCTCACAATGAAATCTTCGTGCCGCCCTCCTCTTTTTTCGTGCGGCTTCTTGTGGTCTTATTTATAGGCATTCCACCGACTTTAGTGTGAAAAGATTCAGCCGCAACTTTTCCTTGCTGTTCAAGTTCGGTTCTTTCTTTTCAAATATAGCGGCCACCGATCTGCTTTTTCAGCAAGGATAACATCATAAAAATGTTACTCCATCCTCTTGCAGGCAAATTGTAGAATTTTCACGTCTCCTATTTCACGCGTGCATGTGCATGCATTAATGAGGGGAAACAAATTGACGTTGAATTCTTCTTGCTTCTTTCTTCTTCGTGCTTCTTGTGCGGCTACTTGTCCCTCCTTCAGCAAATTTCTCGCTGATTCTCCTGACAACCCACACTTGAGAGAGAGCATATTATATAATATATCATGGGCTCATTTTTTCTTCTCTGAGGGTTCCTCTAGAATCCGCACGTCCGCCGAATTTGTGCGTGCATGCGCATGCATTAATGAGGGAGAGACAACGGACGTGCAAGAACTTCTTCTTTCCTCATTTTTTTTATGCGTGTTCAGACCAACGAAGAAAGAGACCGCCTTTTTGTGAATATTATCGACCACGAGCCGCCGCGTCTTGTTGGCTTTTAGTACTGATGCGAAAAAATGCGACTTCATGAAATGCAATTTTACTTTCTTTTTTTTTTATGCTTTTTTTTTATGCAACTAATTACTAAATGATTGGGTAAAATTTAGGTGTCAACAGTCTTGTATTTATCTTTTTCATTGATTTGTATTTGCCAGAATCCTGATTTCATGTCAAATTTAGAAAATATTTTTGACCTTCATAATCTATTTAACAAATCTTTTTTGTTGGGTATCGGATATCTTATCCACCTAAGAGCTGTATTTAAGGGTTTATAATTAATAACTAATCTGGGAACTCCTCTTTCTAGTTCAGCATTTTTGTTGACATAGAAAGCAGAACAGCTCCATGGTGATTGGCTTTTTCTTATGAGTTTTTTATTTAAAAGATCTATATATATATATATATATATATATACAGATTGCTAGAGAGAGAGAGAGAGGGAGGCAGAACAACATATCCATATCCAAATTGTCGAAGTCAGAGAAACATTATTGGAATGGACCTCTTGAAGACGTGTCCCAAAGCGACAAAAAAAAATGTGGCGAGATGCCAAAAGTTACATACAATACATGCGAATAACTTTTCTATTGGTCCAGCACGACATCCCTCGTTTGGACCTGTCATTCGATGTTCTCACTTGATTTTGTCCGTCGTTTGATTGCCATTTGATGGATAATAATAGCACGATAAAGATGTGATACTCTCGTTTTTGCGTCCACATTGTCCATTCCACACCTTGCTTATAGAAAGACTCCAGGACAAAAGACAACATTGGATCGGATCTTGGCACATCATTATTACAAAGATTCGATATTAATAGATCAATGCCTATAACATTGCATGCAGGGAGTTAGCACCATTAATATTATGTATGGAGTTCACATGTCTATGCCTTCACCTAACAATGAGTTTGATTAGGAATTAGCTGAATAACTTAGTAGGCTGAGTTGGTAGCACTCCTCATTTTCATAATATTCAGATAATAAATCACATATTTATTTAAAAGTTTAAATCATTTAAACAGATGGCAATTGTCTAACAAGATTTCATATAGTATCGAAGCAGTGGATCTTGAATTCAAATTTTCCGGGTCCCTATTTGCCTTTCCAATTGCATATTTTCACCTTTTAAGCTAAGGCCAAAGTGACTGACCAGTTGTCTAACAAAATTTTACAATAGTATTATGGCAAATATATTTATTTTTTCACTTAAGACCCAAGTTCGAACCATCACACGTATCTCTTTTCGGGATCATTTCAAAAATGTGAAGATACATGTGTTGGTGATTGCTCATTGTGTCTTGGAACATGAATGACCACATCTTTTTGAAAGAAGTAGGTACTTATAAAGTCTCGAACGTGAGTTAAGAAAGGAAGATGGAATCATAGTAGCCCATAATCATGTAATTTTAAGAAAAAAGGGTATTAGAGTAATTAAATATAAAATAATGCCTTCATCTAACAGTTAAGCTTTTAAAACGGTTGACAGTGGTCTTATAAAATTTACATGATATTAGAGCTGGAGGTCATGAGTTCGAATCTTTTTAACCCTCATTTATCTCCCCAATTAAATTTCCACGCTTAGTACTAGGCAAAAAAAATCAGACTAAGTGTGAGGGGGAATATTAGAGTAACTAAATATAAAATCACACGCAAAAAGATCAGACTAAGCGTGAGGAAAAGTATTAGAGTAATTAAATAAAAAATCATGAGGGATTATTAGAGAAATTAAATATAGAATCACATCGCAAATAAATCAGACTAAACATGATGGGGAGTATTAGAGTAATTAAATATAAAACCACGCTATCATGTAACAACTTAAATTTTAGAACGTTTAATGGTGGTCTCACAAAATCTCACAAAAGATATACCTAAATCAGCTGAATTGAGGATGGCATGGACCATGAGGTATAGGATTGCTGTTCTTGAACTTAATTCTCAAGTGAAGTCACTTAACGAGTTTAAAAAGAACGAGGTTCTGAACCAGAGTTTACTGATGCGAGTGTCGAGGCTTTTCCAGCAAAGCCGGGACTTAAGGATCAAACACATGTTCCAAAAAAGCAATTCATACGCTGACTATTTGGTGAATTTTAATTTTATCTATTTTTGGTTCTTTTGAAGCTAGTAATCCACCTTTAGAACTGACCAAAAAAAAAAAAAAATCCACCTTTAGGAGTTCATTGTTATTTAATGCATACTTGGGGTTCCTTTGGTGAGAGCCTAATTTCCTAATTTGTGAACATCTTTGACATTATGGGCATGTGGCATTCATATAAAAATCGACTACAAACATTTGCTCGGAAGAGAAGTCTTTTACGTATTGTTGCCACGTGATTGTCGCTTCAGATGCAAAGTTACAATAGATTGAAAAACCTAGGAATCTATAGAACTTTACGTTACAATGAAAGAAGATGGACAAGCAATTGCTAGGGTAGCTCTTATTAGAGGTAAGTAGTTCCAGATAAGTAGGTTCCAAACTTAAAACGTAAAACCTGCCTTGTAAAGACCAATTCTCGGTTTTTGGAACACGAGACCTACCTTGTAAACTCTGGAATTAGAACCTTCGATTCCAAAGTCTACCTAGGAACTGGCCAAAGTAGTTGATGTCTCATGGAAGTTAGACACTGGAAAAATGCCAAAAAATGCACCAATCGGAGTGCAAGTAACAAAGGAAAAAAGCAAAATCGAAATCACATGAGACTCAAGATTTACGTGGAAAAATCACGGAGAGAGAGAAAGAGAGAGAGAGAAGTTTCACTATCTTCGACAACAAGGACAACAAGTACGAGAGTACATGCCAAAAGCTCTAAAAACCACTTGGTGAGCCACAAGATCTAAAGCTCTAATAAGAAAGTAAAAAACAAAAGAGGAAATAATATGGGGATAGGATTAGAGATATGTTATTAAATACATTTCTTAGTCTCCCTTAAAATAAAATAAAATCCTAAACAAAAGGTGCATGGTCTAAAATACTCTTATCTCTAATTTGAAAGTTAAAACTCAACAAATATCCACATCAACTTTAAATCTTATCTCTAATTTGAAAGTTAAAACTCAACAAATATCCATCGACTTTAAATCTTCAAAAGAGCATTATACCAAACAACATAAGAGCTCTCTACTTCACCATCAAAGGATGAAACGCCACCAATCCATCTATTATATAGTTAATATTTGTTTAACGAGATAATACAGCAGCCATACTCTGCAAATGTTATTTTAGGTTCGTTTGTTCGTTTCATACTGAGTTAAGAGCTCACATTACGAAATAACCATGCTTATATGACACTAAATTGCTCCTGAATTTGAATTATTCTCCTTTTAGATTATTAGGAATAATGCTATAAGTACATTGGTGATAAATTTCCTTACCACAATGGTCTAAATTACGACGCTCTGTGTTATTATTATTATACGTGTTATTCTTGTTATTCCGTAAGAATTCCCGGTCAGATTCGTCTGATTGCAAATGAATTGATCTTTAGGCACATGAACCTCCCAACAAAGGGAACGATGGCGCTCTCAAGACAAGCTCCACAGAGATTTTAAGGCGTACTCTCACTCTCTAATGCAAAGTAAAAATTCAAATGAATGATTAAAAAAAAGGAAAGGAGTGAAAAAGAGAGAGCCTGTTTGCGAATCAAATTGTCTCCTGTACTCACCTTGGCATAAGTCTCCTTGACTGTCATTGAATACATCTAATGATCCGATGCTTTATCAGACATACACATAATTAAGTCCCTGAAAATTTCTAATGTACATTGCAAAATGCCTCTCTTCCATATACCCACTCAAACACTTACGAACTCGAAAGCTCGAAAAACGCATGAAGCTTTGAGAGCTTTATGATTGATTATATATGTGACGACCCTTACGACCGACTTGACAATAAAAATGGCCAACTAGATATTTTGACGAAGGCACTGCATCTTGGTCTCCTTTCAGCTTGCAGGTTTTACCTCGCGACAAAAACTGGTAGTTGGCAGATGCTCGGGGGCATCATCTGGTACTTTATGACATCGATCCGACATGCGTTGACACCTTAATGATGGAACGGAGTCACACTTGCGAATCTTGAGACACAGAACTCAATATGAAACTGGGAAATGCCGATGTTATATCCCTGCAAAAGGTGCAAAAGAAAGAGTTGTAGCATATCACTCCTGCAGAGTAATCCTGTTGACGATGCACAGCTCGACATGACCAGAGACAGATGTTTAGTAGACTGTTTCCGGATTATCTTTTTCTTTATAGGGGTTAAAATCTTAAAGTAGAGAGAGAGAGAGAGAGAGAGAGAGAGGCCGTTCCTCGCATTGATGTGACCTATAAGTTAATCTCGATCAGATTTACATACTTTAGGTATGGAAGAGTTATGTTCCTTATCAGAGAAGGATTCTTCAACACAAAGCCCTTCCACTCTTCCTGATCAATCCTTCCATCATGTTTTGTATCGGCTTCCTTAAATGCCTGTCAATTGAACAACCGGTTTCAGAATGATTGAAGTACTGAGTCGACGATAGTTACACATTAAAGTTAAGTACCGCACCTTATCCACGATTGTTTCCACGACATCCTCCGTGAGTACCAAATCTGATTCATGAAGAAGTGCCAATACCATTTCCTTCAACTGTGAATTGAAACCACTACAAAAGAAATTAGGTACAATTCGAGCATATTCATGAGATGTCCATGCAACAGCAGAAAAAAAGGAGATTCCATCCTCACCTCCTCTGGCTCGATATATCCTGTTTGCCTCAAGTCATACAACCTGAAAGCAACTGCAGAAAGGTCTCACAACTCAGATATCATTTTGCTACTCGTGACCATTATGTTCCGACATGAAAAAGTAAGTCAAATTGAATTTTATTGAAAATTAGAAGAAGAAAAACTGCATTATGGGAACAAAAGAAAAAAAGAGGAGATAAATTTGAAGTTTTCTTACATGCAATCTTGTCTTCTATCGGTGCATTCGGGTGAAAGACACCGAGCGATCTCACGAATTCACCAAACTCGATAACCCCATTTCCCTTCATATCGAACAAATCAAATATCTGGAATATATGATACCCATGGTTCATATATATTAGCAGGGAAAAAGAAAAAGGCATTACTCTAGTGAATGATCAAAATCACAAAAAGTTGTGCGTGGCACTTTATAAGATCAAAATATTTAAGATCCCGTCTTTTTTTTTTTTTTTTTTAATCTAAGTGGGATGATTAATTGTATTAGATTACACGACATAAATGAAGTAAAAAGATCTCCATCGAATCGAAGTGAGCCTATGTTACATACCCTGTCGGCAAAAAGATTTCTGCAATTTCGGTTCTGGAAAAGTGCTAGCTGAAACTCTTCCTGCTCAAAATACAGCACAATAGCAGTTTTAAGTAGCAGAAACAAGTGAACCATCCACCTTATCAATGTCTTGTGATCACGCAAGACTAGACTAGAAGAAGACAACCCAGCAAGCGACAACTGATAGGCAAAAGGAAAGAGATTTCGTTCAAGTATCAAATGCAGGTTTGAAGCATACCTTGTGAATAACCCCGTCGGCAATAATTGAACTGCTTAATTTCTTGAAGAGCACATATAAGGCCTCAACTTCGCTTGTAGTAACTGCATTTAAGAAACATAAATGGTCAAACTGATGAAGGCAGGTAGCATCACAGTTAATTTACCATATGAATTTATCAAGGAGTTTATGAGTAATACTATCTCCATCTGTCCCTGATGAAAGTAATTCTGGATGTGCACAAAAGGAGCATAGACTTGCTCTATCGGATGAGCAAGCGCTTGAGAATAGACAGATTAAAATTGAATTGGGGAAAAAAGTCCTGGTTACACTAAAGCGTCATGAGAACAACCTAAAAAAAGAAGAAGAAGCAATCTTGAGGGAAGTATATGCAGAAACTAAACATCTAAAGGATTGGCGCTTACAAGGTGTTGCAGTAGCAAGAATGTTAGGCTCTTCATATCCAGGTGTTTGCGCAGAAAACTTTGAAGTAATGCAACCCATGACAATCACTTACCTTGTGCTTTTCCCAGATACATCTGCCAGATCAAAACGAGGAAACTGTCAAGCAACACCAGCCAATGCCAATTCACAGAAGAATGAGATGCCGCAAGATGCTGATTCAGCTCAATTTGGAGATCAAAAGATTTTTTTTTACTGCTTAGACTTTCAGTGCGCTCAATTACTCTTCTTAGACCATAAAAGAGATTGCACCTACTGGTGCCATGGGTTTCATTTAAGGGTGTGCAACCAAACCGGTTGTACTCGGGAACCAGACCGGACCATCCAAAAAACAAGTCCAAGAATCGATTTCCATTGAAACCGATCCGGGAACAAGTTCCAAATTTTTTGAACTGGTTATAATCGGTCTAGGAACAGGTGCCAAGTGAATACCCAACCAGATTCTGGACCGAACCACCCTATTTTTGGAACCGGTTTCGGAACCGGTTTTATAAGCTAAAAAGCCAAAACTCTAATTTCTTTTTCTCCTAAATTCTAACCTCAAAACTCCTTTGTCCTTTATCCTTCCTCAGAACTCCTCATAATTCTTTCCCCTTTCCTAAATTTTTATGTATGTATGGGGAATGGAGTTTTATAGTTTATATTTTATGTTGTGTTTGGACATTTTATCATTTATAGTTGTACATGACTATGCAATCATCTTATGGATTATTGTTTTTGGCGGATTAGGACTTTTCTTATTCATCTTTTACTTTGAATCATTTCGTTACTCATAGTCTCATATGATTTTGCTATAAAAAATAAACAAAAAAATGAAACAGATTCTCAGGTAAACCCTAGAATCGGATCGGAAAAACAGGATAGGTTTCAGAATCAGTTCCAAGCACAGGGTAGGTTTTAGGGTCTAAAAACTGGGAACAGGTTATAACAGGATAGGTTTCATGTTCCAACTTTGGAACCTACCTACCATGAAACCAATTGCCCCCGGTTTCAATGATCAATACTCAACTACATGCAACACCAAATTCAAGAATGGAAGTTTTCTACTCTAGGTAGGCATAAACTGTTCTACTCGGACTCAAACATGGTGTTTGGTATGCTTAGTCCTCTATGTTTTAGCATGTCTGACAGGTGGACTCAGTACATGGATATGTAAAACTTGAGTGCTAGAATTGGGTCATAGGAAAACATAGAATCAATATGCATTGTGGCTATTGGTAAGCAGAATATAAGTAAAGGTTCAAAATTTTATGGGACATCGGATCATCATACCTCGAATTTCAGATAATCTTTCAACCTAGTTATGGTGATTCGGACTGCTGCGGGTCTGCCATGAGACACAACCTTAGCAAATTTTGAGCTCAATATGAAGTTTCCCATACCCGCACCCGCACCCGTTTCTTATGCTATACATACAGTTCGCTTTAATGATGAGTCGTGGAAAACTCTAGGGACACAAAAAGGGAAAAAAATGAGTAGAAAATTGTCGAAAGAGCATTGTTCCTTTGATTCATTTGATGATAAGTATTTGAATGTTCGCTATCATGTATTCACCATTGGTAGCAAGCAGCAGCGTTAGTAAATCACCAAATTAAAGGTCAAGAGCACAACCTGCCTAAAGCTTCTATATTAGAGAAACTATGAGTCTATGAAGATGGGACATGATTAACAGGTTCTTTTAGATATCATCGATGCAGACGGTTTCAGGTCAATTTAGTTGAGAAGTGCACAAAAAGCACAATGCAAGTGGCTCCAGACAAATGTACAAAAACTGAAGCATCACAATGTAATTGACCGTCCTAAAATATCAAAATTCTGACATATATATCCAGTAAAGAGAACTATTTAGGCCCCAAGGTTGAGAGAAGCAGCTATGCACAAGAAGAGCATATAACTGATTACAGAATTGCAATTTTACAGATAATGTGCTACAGACAAGAATATTCAAAAAATTGAAACATTAAAATTCATCCGAGGAATCATTGTGAGCTGTACACGAAAATCTGTCTCACGAGGAAGAGACTCATTCAAAGAATTCCCACCTTTTCGTTATCCATTAAACCGTCGACGTGGGATAAAAATAACCTTAGAACTTTTTCCTCATTGGACCACAAACCCAATACGCAGAGGCAGATTTCTTGAACTAATTTAGCAGATTTTTTAATTTCTTAAAAGAATACGTCGCTGTTAAGATAACAAGACGAACCTTGCCGGGAAGATTGACTTTTGGAGCTTCCCTGGGAATGATGAGAATGACTACTTAGTGGAATCAAATTCCCCAGAAAAAGAATAAACATTTAAAAACCCTGTTTTCTAAAACGAAAATGACGGGTAATTACTCACGCCGTTGTACCATCAAATTTATTTAATCAACTTTCTTCTTTCTATTTACGACCAGTTAAGCAAATAAAGATCAATTCACCCAAAGAGGGACCCAATAAAAATGAACGAAAGAAGGAACTTTGCACTTTGCCCTGCATATGCATCTAGGAGAACCGATGAAATCATTAACAGGGTGCATGCGAGTCTTTTAAATCTTTCTGGTGCTTTTCTAAGGCAAAATCCAGAATCGATGGGAAATTGCAAGATTTTGCCGATGGTTGCCGATGGTCTCTGCATTTTCTCAGCAACCAAACAGAGCATGGTTCGAAAGGAAGCAAGAAGAATCAGACCAGGAAAACAGACCAAATCCTTCAAGCGGGTATAAAACATCACAACTCCCATTAAAGACTAAAAGCAGAGAGAGAGAAAGAGAGAGAGAGAGAGAGTCGTGGACTGACCCGAAATCAGTGATGGAGGGAAGGAAGAGACTTGGATTCTCAGAGAGATTCTTTCTCGCGCTCTGTTTTTATATGCTGGGCAAATTTGGGCCTGTTTGTTTGTGTTCTTTTTTTTTTTCTTAAACAGTTTTTCTGTTTTTTTGGTTCCCTTAACAAAAAAAAAGAATGAAACGCGTTTGGAAGCGTTTTTGTTCCAAATCTGCTTTTTTTTGTTAAACGAAAGAACATAAACAAAGAAAAAAAAAAGTTGTTTGCTTGTTAACAAAAACGTAAAACACTTTTTCTCTCTCTCTTCTCTTTTTTTTTTTTTTTTTCTTATTTTTTCTTCTTCTTCTTCTTTTCTTCTTCTTCTTGCTTTGGCCGGTCGCCGGCCTCGGCCATGGCCGGCGACCGGCCGACGAGGGCCGACGAGGGCCGGCGGCCTCGCCCAGCCACGGCGAGGCTCGCCGGCCCTCGGCGAGGCCGAGCCTCGCCGTGGTTGGGCGAGGCTTGGCCTCGCCTTGGCGGGCGGCTCGGGCTCGCCCGCATGCGAGGCCAAGCTCGCCTAGTCCGGCGAGCTCGGCCTCCGGCCACCGCCGGCGACGCCGACTGGCGGTGGCCGGCGAGGCCGACCCTCCCGGTGGTGGGCGAGCTCGGCCTCGCCGGATGCGGCGGCGGCCAGGCTCGCCCGGCCACGGCGAGGCTCGGCCTCGCGGCCCACTGCCAAGCGACGCCAACTCGGGCGGTGGCCGCGAGGCCGAGCCTCGCCCGGTGGGCGAGCTCGGCCTCGCCGGATCCGGGGGCGAGGCCGCCGGCCTCGTCGGCTGGTCGCCGACGACCGGCCGACCAAAGCAGAGCCAAAGCAAAAAAAATAAAAATAAAAAGAAAAAAAAAAAAAAAATAAAAAATAAACATTAAAAAATTAAAAGAAATAAAAAAGAACATAAATTAACCAAACATGTTTTTATTCTTTTTTTATTTCGAACAAATTTACCAAACGCGCATTTTGTTCAAAAACTGCTCCCCGAATGTAAATAATTTTTTCTATTTCTGTTCCCTAACTGAAAAAAGAATAAACACAAACAAACGCACCCTTTATTTCCTGGATTTATCAGGCGCTCCGCATTTGGTTTTGGAACTTCTCCGAGAACAGAGAGCAGCTTTCTTGAATCTTGGGCCTCTCTCTCGCAAATTTATTTCCTGGATTTCTCTAGCGCTCCGCATTTGGTTTTGGAACTTCTCCGAGAACAGAGAGCAGCTTTCTTGATTCTTGGGCTCTCTCTCTCTCTCTCTCTCTCTTCCTCCCTCTCGCTGTCTCCCCACGAAATTTTGCCGACCTTCCGACTTCGCTGTCGGACTGCCGAATGGGGGTGGCTATTCGTGAGCTCCCAGAGAGCGACGTCGGTGAAAGCGTTCAAAGTTCAAGCATTCTCCTCCTCCCCCACCACCACGTCTTGTCCTGCACTAGCGGACGACTGGTTTTTCTGGGTTAAATCTGTTTGGACTTTTACTGGTAATGCACACCGTCAATGGATATTTCACAGATCTCCTTTCAAAGGTATCTAAACTTCATGGTCATATAACCCCAACTCTCTTATCTCTTTGAATTTATATGTTCACTCCTTTTATAAGTCATCGTTTCTAACGCCAGCCAATTGCTGATGTGTCGTCCCTATTGTGGCACGTAATGGACATGCCGTGATATGGTATCAAATAAGCTTCTTATTTTATTTTTATGAAAAGAAATTTTCATTTATTACCAAAATGATACATGATTAGAAATATCAATAGTCATAACAACAAAACAAGTCCATAGAGCTCCAAAACACACCAAAAACAAAAAATGAAGGCATATCATTAAAGCATGATTGAAAGAGATAATAATAGGCTTGCCCTTCAAAAACAGATCTGTGAAAAAGATCGGCCGCTGCTCACCAATCACTAAGCTTCATCATGATAATCAAACATCGGGATCTCCATCCATAGTTATGGCTTCGCCTTTTGGTGGTGTGCGCCTAGATTCAGTATCCCGAACACATTGAGTCAAAGTTTATGAACTATTTATATTATTTTCCCTTTTCATATCATGAATAATGCATATCTCAAAAAAAATAAAAATCATTAGATTCAAAATTGCTACTTTTCATATTCGTTCGCTTAAACGAATGTCCCAAAGGATGTCTTCATTGCAATTCTTCTAGGGGGGGAAAAAAGCTTCATTCTATGCAAAATGCCATTTGTCAGCATACACCAACTGGTCTTATAGAACGCTAAATCAATCCAGATCACTTTCGATCCTTCCGGTCTTGATTTTTTCAATGGTGCATCGTTTTCATCTGTTGTGACCATTCAAGCTTTTTCTTTCTTTTGTAAGGGAGTTTGCTAATGATATTTCATCCATCTGTCACTCCATCGTTTTGGCCTTTTCGATGATGTTATAGGCTGCTAAGGAGGGAGCAGTCGCAAGCGATTGAAAAGGAATCGTTAGTGGAGCATGTACTGTTGCAAAGTCAGCTTTCCGGCTTCTCCTTTTATCCAGGCTTAAAATCATAAAAATAATGATATTAAACACCTTTGCTTTTCCTTAATTTTGAAAAGTAGAAAAGTTAATTTAAATCTCATAGAATTATAAATCTAAGAGTCCACGTATAAATGTCCGTGTCTTTAGAAATGTTTTCAAGTGTTTGATATTTTCTGTTTCAAGGAGAGGGGAAAAAATAGATAAAAGAAGGGGAAAATTTTGGGGGGGAGGGGAGAGAAAGAGATGTGCATTTGTCATTGGAAAAACATTTTTTTTTAAAATGATTGGCTATGTGGCTTAGAAAAATCAATCAATGGTAAATGTTTTTATTATCAATAACTCTTTCTGTCGATGATCAAAATATTTTTCTTTGATTTTTTTTTGTTAACGGTACAAGCGTTAATTTTTTTCAAAAAATGTTTTTCCAATCTTGAGTTTTCCGTAGAATAAACGCACCCTGAAATGTGAACTTAGAAAAGAAAGATTGGATTTATTTATTTTTTTTGGAGCGTGGGTTTTATTTTCAACTTTTGACGCTTTCTTCAACTTTATACCTCAAACTTTCAAATTTCGACTCCAACTTAATTTTAAGTACCTCAAATTTTCGGGTGTTCAGTATCAAAGTACCTCTAAAGCCATTTTAATCTTTTTCCATGATATTTTAAGGTTTTTTGTTTTTCATTACAAAGAGAAATTCACGAGGAGCTGTTTGGTTCGGGTCAGGATGCTTTGATTATACCTAGGGGTGAGCGGTTTTAGGTTTCATATAAGTTCCACTTGAAACCTGGAACCTACCCATTAGAATAGGTTCCTCATTTTTTAGAATCTTGAATTTACTCTATATATCCTAGAACCTAAAATCTATCCTATCACAGGTTCTAAAATCGGTTCTAGCGTCTACCTAGATTCCACCATGTATTATTAATTGAACGATTGCAGTGAATTAAAACAAATTTAATGACCACCACTTACTGTTACAATTTACTAGCCATAACTTATATTTAGACACATGAAAAATATGAATATTAATAAAGTAAAAGTCTTAGTCAGAAAATGAGAGCTCAGACTAGTTCTTTCAGATTATACACTTGTCATTGAATAGTGTGGAATATCGCAAGATAGCATAAAGACAACCAAGAAAAACATTAAACTTGTTTCAAGTTCTAGATTATGGGTTTCAAATTTCAAGTTCCTTCAATTTAGAACCTAAAACTTACACGTCAAAATAGAAACCTCATTTTTTAGAATCTGGAATTTATCCCGCATACCTTAGAATCTGAAGCCTACAGGTTCCCACCGATCTGGTTCTTAGGTTTTAGGTTTTATCCTAAAACCATGATCACCCCTAATTATACCCGTGAAGGTTAGGGAAAAAGTTGTTTAACTTTTAGAAAGCATGGAAAAGGCAATAGCAATTTTAAATATTATTTATTTTTATGTCTTAAAAATCCCAAAGGGATCAATCAACATTATTAAAAATAAAATATCAAACCTTGCTAGTTAAAGAAAAGGCCAAACAAAGAAAAAGGGGGACAGAGTCGCGCCAATTAGATTTCCTTTCCTTTTTCAAGATTCTGATTACGATCGATGAACCACGCAAATCTTGTTGTCGGTGCAATTGCATGTGGATAAGGCTGAAAATCACCTTAAAACGAACAGGAAAATTATGTCAAAACAAGCGACAGAAGAATCGAGAAGATGCGTGCGAGCGCCCGTTCCTAGAATAACACCATGACATGAACTCGATAAGTGTTGCGTTCATTATTAAAAAAAATAGTCAAAGTAAACCCAACTGAGTGTACGGTAGCAAAGGCTGATTCGCGCGATTATTTTATATGGCGTTATATAAGCATGTTTGTCTTTTGTGTTGTAGCATACATTTGGTGTTCATATCCAAACGATGACTTGCCTTAAAAGATTAGCCGTCGGTTCGCACTACCTAATCTCTAATTAATCTACTTGATTAGGAAACTCAAATTAATCATCTATCAATGCACGATCTATATGCCATTTACGCAACTCCATGGTCTATACATTAATGGTTGATGGGTTGACTTTTGATTTGAAGATAAGAGCTGCGTACCAAGAATTTTTCTATACTCCCAACGCAATTTATAATTAAAATTGGTACAAACGGTCAAACGCCGGCAAACGTAAGAGAGCTGGCGGCGGTGGCCCGTCATCGCTTGGTGTAATTTGCAGTACGTAACACGGGAAAGCTCATGTCATGTCAGTGTATTCAAAAAGTTTGGAAATTGTAAAAAATTTTAAAGATCTTGCTCCGCCTTTGGTGAATAAAATCGAAGAATACTCAATTGTCTTTGTATTCAGTAACAATTCATGAATGTGTCTTTGTTTAATCTTTTATTAGACTCTAGCCGTGTACAAAAGATATGACTTTCGGAGGCCTCGTAGGAGCGGTGAGAATGACTGCTTAATGGAATCAGATTCCAAAGAAAAAGAATAAACTTTTATAAACCCTTTTTCTTAAACGAAAATGAAGGGTAACTACTCAGGCCATAATACTATCAAATTTATTTAATCAACTTCTTTTTTCCCATTTACGACCAGTTAAGCAAATAAAGATCAAGAAATTTACCCAAAGAGGGACCCAATAAAAATGAACAAAAGAAGGAACTTTGCCTTGCATTTGCATCGAGGAGAACCGATGAATCATTAACAAGGTGCAAGCAAGATTTTGATTTGCATGCGAGCTTTTAGATCTTTCTGGTGTTTTTTTAAGGCAAAATCCAGAATCGATGGGAATTTGCAAGATTTTGCCGATGGTCTCTGCATTTTCTCTGCAGCCAAACAGACCACTGGCGAAAGGAAGAGACTTGGATTCTTGAGAGATTCTTTCTCGCGCTCTGTTTTTATATCCTGGATTTCTCAGGCGCTCTGCGTTTGGTTTTGGAACTTCTCCAAGAACCGAGAGCAACTTTCTTGTTTCTTGGGTCCCTCCCTCCCTCCCTCTCGCTGTCTCCCCCACGAATATCTGCTGAGCTCGCGACTTCGCTCTCGGACTGCCAAATGGGGGTGCTATTCGTCAGCTCCCGGAGAGCGACGTCCACGAAAGCGCCCAAAGTTCAAAGTTTCGCCTCCTTCTCCACTTCGGTCGCTGTCTCCCCCCACGAATATCTGCTGAGCTCGCGACTTCGCTCTTGGATTGCCAAATGGGGGGCGCTATTCGTCAGCTCCCGGATAGCGACGTCCACGAAAGCGCCCAAAGTTCAAACTTTCGCCTCCTCCTCCACTTTGGTCTTGTCCTGCAGTAACGGACGACTGGTTTTCTGGGTTAAATCTGTTCGGATTTTACTGGTATTCCACACACCGTCAATGGATATTTCACAAATTTCGAGTGCCAAAACTTGACACGAAAAGACGCTTAAGTAAATCAAAAGTTAGGGAGTATACTTAAATGTCAAAATCGGAATAAAATTGATTATTTAAGTGCCAACGGCAAGAAAATCTAATCAAAATGCTTTACGTGGTGATTTTTAATGAGGCAAGTGCAAAATAACGTTATTTTTATACTGACATAGCTAGACAAATGCAAAAGGACGTCGTTTTGCTGTTGACGTGAGTAAATAATTAATATAAAAATTAATTGTAGGCAGTCCCTGCCGTGGGTAAAAGAGAGAGAGAGAGAGAGAGATTGTAGGCGGTCCCCGCTGTCGCCGCAAAAGGGTCGGCAATGGTTGGGGGAGGGCTAGCTGGGGTCGTTGGGCAGCACCCTCTCACTTCTGTAAATTTCGAAATTTGCCCATAACTTTGACAAAAATTACCAAGATACCTTTTTATGCCTAGTTTTATCATTTTCTCATTCTTTCACATCTAAGGTGCAACAAAATCATTTTGGTATTTTTTCAAACACCTTCTAGGCATGTATTAAAGATTTCAATATAGACAAGAAATCATCATAACTCTACTTGTCCATCTTGGAACCTACTTGTACTTAAAATCAAATTTAAACTAACAAATATTAACCAAACCAAGTCAAGAGTACCAAGTATATCAATCTCACTTAGTCCTCGAGTTTTCACTTACCTTGAAAGATGACTTGAGAAAATCGAAGCTTTAAACACCTTGAAAGCAAAATAATTAAGAACACTAATTAAAAACCCTTAATCTTTGTAAGCAAGAAACCTAGTTTGTTAAGATGAAGAGGAAATACAATAATTTACCTTGTGATCACTTGAAAAGATGAAACTAGAAGCTTCAACAACACAAAAGTGGGGCCTTTGCTTTTACTGGAATTGAAAACGAAAGTTGAAAAAATGAGTTGATGAGTGAAAGTTAATGAAATGCTTGTGTTATTTTAGAAGTCCCTCCCCCCTCCCTCTCTCTTCCCTCCTTCAATCAACTAAAACAAGGAAGAAAAGAGTGGTATTGATTTAATCATGTTTAAGGCATTAATTGTCTTAGAGTTAGAATAATAAGTGTAGGGAGTAAGTGTTCCAATGAAATTGATTCATGTGCCCTTATGCTAATAATTAGGGTGCAAATGGCTTGATATCGTAAGCCAAGGGAAGAGATATATATTTGAAGGAGAGAATGCTTCATTTCATTTGGCCGCGTGTGAGCAATAATTATTACAAGCATTGATGAACTAAGGCCAAATTCCACGAGGCAATGCATGACCTCATCACTACCAAGCTCTACATCTCTAAGAGGAAAACATGTGAGGGGTTAAAAACTTAGGGAAAATAGAAAAAAAAAAACACAAATGGGAAAATTGCCAATCGGTCCAATTATAAGATTTTCATAATAAATATCTTGTTAGGCTACCAAAGTATATACTAAATTAATACGTAACAAGGAAACCGGTGTCTATTTTCAATATTGATAAATCCAAAAATATTATTACCAAACACAAAAATTTTTGGATGTCAAATGAAACCCCTCTCTCCTTCTCTCTCGTGAGTTTTCTTCTTTTTATTTTATTGATGTGATGGTTATTTAGTACTGTGTCAACATAGGATGTCCGTCATGTGCCTTATCAATCATTTTGATAGTGTTAGTAACGGCCCAAAAAATAATCTCAAAGGACCAAATCACACCCTTAGTAAATTTATAAGACTAAAATTCTACTTAATCCAAATTTACAACTAGCCGTTGCCAAAAACTTTGAAAGGGGGAAATTGAGAAATATTCTTGCAAACTGGTGTTGGGCGGGGGTAGTGTCCTTAACATGTATAAGTAGATATAAATGCAAGACAATGTTGATCGGACGTGCAAAAATTTTACGTTTGGTCGTCTTAACTTCGATTCTTAATTTATCTAATCCATGAGGCTGGTTCATAATTTAATAAATTTGGAGGTTCGCAATCCAAGAAGAGCTGTTTTTCTCCATCTGTCATTCGAGGAAAGTTCATGCAATCGTGCCCTTGAGTGGTAAGTTGCAAAATCGGCAACACCCGCTTTTTTAATCAATTTGGATGCGGGCGAAGAAGTGGGTGGAGGAGATCTCCTCCTATCAGAGATGGAAGAAAATATTCTATTTGCAAATACGCCACATGAAGAAGTTGATTTTTGAAAATTAGGTTTACTCAATCAACATTAACTCTTTTTATTTTCATAAAAGTTGGTGTATTTGATTGTAATTCAAGAGAAGTTAGGGAGTTTTCTTCTTCTTCTTTTCTTTTTAGAAAATAACTCATTTTGAAATAGCAAGCTTTTATCCCCCCGATAATCCTAATAATATTTTGGGTTGATGTCGAGTTTCTCTTTCTTCTTTGTTCGTGTGCGTTAACATAAGATTCATTTTAAGGAGTGTGATGAAGCACTTTCTAAGGATACTTATATATATTGTCGGGAGGGATATATCTAATATGAAAAGATATAGTTTTCATATGGGACATTGACACAAATGGTTCCTCAACTTTAACCCAATGTGTAATGCAATCTCTATACTTTTAATTTATTCAATATGGTTCCTAAACTATAATCCAATGTACAATGTGGTATTTAAATTTTTAATTTGTTTAATATGATTCCTGGACTTTTGGTACATGTTCAACTTAGTACCTAAACTAAAACATTTTCATGTAGTTTTGGGACTAAATTGAATATGTATCGAAAGTCTAGAAATCACATTGAACAAGTTAAAAATTCAAGGACCACATAAAGTTTAGGTACCACATTACACATTAAGTCAAAATTCATAGATCATTTATGTCATTTTTCCTTTTTCATATCATGAATTATGCATAGCTAAAAAAATCCATTAGATTCAAAGTCACTATTTTTCATATTCAATCACTTTGACAAATCTCTCAAAAGATATCTCTATCTCAATTCTTCTAGAAAAAGCTTAATTTTATGCGAAATGCCATTTGTGAGCATACACCAATTGGTCTTATAGAACACCATTTCAATCTAGATCATGTTCGATCCTTTCAATGTTGAGCCAATCACTTTGTTGCGATTTTATACTTTCGTGGCGATTTTTTTGCCATGGAGCATTGTTCACTTGTCGTGGCCATCCAAGCTTTTTCTTTCATCTGTTATAATGGAGTTTGGTATGACATTTCATCCAACTTTCACTTCATCGTTTTTGTTTTTTCGATGATGTTATAGGTTGCCAAGGAGGGAGTAGTAGCAACGATTGAAATGGAATCGTTAGTAGAGCATGGACTGTTGCAAAGTCAACTTTCTGGCTTGTCCTTTCATCCTGGCTTAAAATCATAAAAACAACGATAATAATAAGCACCTTTGCCTTTCCTTAATTTTGAAAAGTAGAAAAGTTAATTTAAATCTCATAGAATTATAAGGAAAATATCTAAGGGTCCACGTATAATTGTCAGTATATTTGGAAATGTTTTCAAGTGTTTGATATTTCAAGTTTCAAGGAGAAGATAAAAATTGATAAAAGAAAAGGCAAAAGTAGGGGGAATGGTTTCTTTCACGAAAAACTAAAGATTGGAAAAACATTTTTTAAAACTGCTTAGTAATATGTTGAGAAAAATCAGCCAATGACAAATGTTTTCATAATCAACAACAATATATATCTAACTCTTTCGATGAGTGATGAAAATATTTTTTATTAATTCATTTTTTTAGCAATACAAATAAGAATTTTTTTCGAAAAATGTTTTTAAATTTTGAATTTTCCGTAGAATATACACACCCTCAAATGTGAATTGAGAAAAGACAGATTGGATTATTTTTTTGGTACGTGGGTTTTATTTCCAACTTTTTGATGTTTTCTCCAACTTTTTACCTCAAACTTTCGAACTTCAACTCTGATTTAATTTTTAGTACCTCAAATTTTCAATATCGAAATACCTCAAATGTTAGAAATATACAAATAATAATATCAAAGTCATTATAATTTTTGCCATGATAATACTAAATTCATTATAATTTCTTTTGATGTGTGGGTTTTATTTCAACTTTTGACGTTTTCTTTGACTTTATACCTTAAACTTTCGAACTTGGGCTCCGACTATTTTAACCACCTCAAATTTTCAGGTGTTCGATATCAAAGTACCTCAAAATGTTAGAAATGTACTAATAATAATATTAAAGTCACTAAAGCTTTTTTTTTTCCTTACAAAGTAAAATTCACAAGGAGCTTTTTGGTTCGGGTCAACAGGCTTTGATTATCCCTGTGAAAGTTAGAGAAAGGAATAATGATATAAATAGTCTCTGAATTTTGATCCAATATACAATTTGGTCTCTAAACTTTTAATTTGTTCAATATAGTCCCGAATTTTTAATTTAATGCACGATGTATATGCCATGTACGCAACTCCATGGGCTATGCTCTAAGTTAATGGTTGATGGGTTGACTTTTGATTTGAAGATAAAAGCTATGCGTACCAAGAATTTGGGAACATTTGATTGGTCTATACTCTCCACGCAATTTATAATTAAAACCGGTGCAATTGCAAGTGGAAAAAGCTGAAAATTACGTTAACACGAAAAGGAAAATTATGTCAGACGTGCATATTCTCTTATATATCGGACGTGGCAATGCTTAG
The DNA here is from genome assembly GCA_014182395.1 of Eucalyptus sp. ANBG9806169. Classification (NCBI taxonomy): domain Eukaryota; kingdom Viridiplantae; phylum Streptophyta; class Magnoliopsida; order Myrtales; family Myrtaceae; genus Eucalyptus; species Eucalyptus sp. ANBG9806169. Next base: position 3,502,892 of record CM024583.1, read on the forward strand.
AGAATTAGTGTTAGGTTTAGGAATTTCCAAATCAATTTTCCGTTCTAGCAAGAGAAGAATCAAGAAGACCGCGACACGAACTCGATTAGTGCCAAGTTGATTATTAAAAACTATTTAAAGTAAACCCAATTGCACGTATGTTAGCAAAGGCCGATTCGCGCGATTTAAACGTACTCTGTTGAACCCGCCTTAGATAAACACATTGTCCCGTATGTAGCGCACATTTGGTGTTCATATCCAGACTATGACTTGCCTTAAAAGATTAGCCGTCAGTTCACCTTCCTAATCTCTAATTAATCAACTCGATTACGAAAGTAAAATTAAATAATCTATTAATTTAATGCACGATCTATATGCCGTGTATGCAACTCCATGGTCTACGCTCTAAAATTATGGTTGATGGGTTGACTTTTGATTTGAAGATAAGAGCTCTGCGTATCAAGAATTTGGGAACATTTGATTGGTCTATACTCTCCACGCAATTTATAATTAAAATCGATTCGAAGGTCAAACACCAACGAACGTAAGAGAGCTAGCAGCGGTGGCCCGTCGTCGCTTGGTATAATTTGCAGTATGTAACACACACGAAAGCTCGTGTAAGTGTATTCGAAAAGTTTGGACATCGCAAAAACAAACAAAATAATAATAATAAATAAATAAATAAATAAAATGAAGAAGATCTCGCTCCGCCTTTAGTTAACTAAAGCAAAGCACACGCAATCGTTTCTGCGCTTTGGTCCAAATCGAGAAGGTTTTTTTGGTAAGTATGGTTCGCAAAACAAATAAAACTGCATTTTTGCAATTTGATTTTGTTTAAATTTTTTTTCTTAAGACTCGTGGGATCGTGAAATGGGTACTCCATATCGATCAATTCTTTTTTTTTATTTTTCTCTTTCATTAAATTTTATATTAGGGCTAAAATCAACATTTCAATATTTAATTTCTTCCCCTCTTATATTTTACATCGTACACTAGAGGTTAATTGATCTTGTCGATTCTTATTCCCTTCTTGCGCTTGGGTTTTCTGGTTCCGAGATTTTGTCACGGCCCACGAGTTATCCTCCATCGCGTAGAAATAATACATGAGAGAAAGCCCATAAACAATTTTTAATGGGCCGTAAGCCCAAACCCACTCACCATCCCCAGGCCCAAACAGACCCGACCCGACCCGCATCTCTCTCTCTCTCTCTCTCTCAAAAATGTCGTTCTCAAGGCTGGCCTTCCTCGCCCATCTCAGAATCTTGGCGAGCCCCGCCCTCCGCCGCCCCCACCGCCGCCGAGCGCCGCTTCCCCGTCGAGCCCCCGCCTCCCCGGAAGCTCCCCATCGTCATTTCCTAAACCCTGAGTCCCCGAACTATTCCCTCATCCTGCACAGCAACGTCCTCACGCTCATCGGCGGGAATGACCTCGCGGTGGCCTTGCATCTCATAGAACAATCCATCGACAACGATCCGCCCCTTCATGATCTCCACCGCCAACGCCGTCCTCCACGCGCTCATCTCCCGGTCGGAGTAATTCAGATTCTGGTCCCTCTATAGGTTCATCATTGAAGTTGGGCCTGCCCCCGATGTGGACACTTCTAATTTGCTATTCAAATATTGCCTCGACTGCAGAAGACCTGATGACGCGATGGAGCGCTATAAGCGGCTCATGAATCATGCGGGGATCAATCCTTCGCCCACGACATACAGGATATTTGATCAAGGGTTTGGTGGATAACAACGAGGTCGAGAGCGCTCTGGAGTTAAAAGAGGAAATGGCTGCCAAGGAGTTGGCTCCGGACCCGCTCGTGTATCATTATCTGATGGTCTGGCGTGCGAAGAATTTGGATGCGGATGGAATTCTCGAGCTTTACGAGGAGTTGAAGGAGAAGCTGGAGGGTGTGATTGAGGTTGGGGTTGTGCATGGAGGGTTGACGAAAGGGTACTTCTTGAGGGGAATGGAGGAAGCCAATTTAATATCAACTGTCCAAACTCCAATTTAATATTCCGACATAATTGTAAGCAAAGAGAGATCAACATCAGTAACAGAAGAAATTAATAAGGCAGGGAGAAGTTTTTATATGCGAATTCAGTTTATACAAACTGTACTCTGGGTTATATTAACTTTTTGGATTCACGTAAGAACCCTAAGTTGGCTCAAATGAAGACGTACAACTAGACAATGCATTTCACACTTGATCGGATAAATAATATTTACTTTATAGCTGAAACATTTACTAATTCACGTTTTTCCAGGGGGGATAGAGACTGATAGTGAATTACCTGAGCCTGTCGGCCCCATGAGAAGGATATTACTCTTTTCAAGTTCAACTAAGTCATCATCAGCTGACTCTGGTCTTGCATCCTCTGAATCTCCAGCAGGCCTAACTTCCAGAATGATGATGGAAGTGTCGAAGGATTAAACAACTTAACAGAAAGAGTTAAGAGCACTAGAAGTGACACTAATTAGGCGCATAGAGAAACACATGGAGGCTATGCTCCAATATTTCAAGGTCGTAGTGCTAGAGAACATTCGATAGACGTAAAGAAAGATCCATTGAGAACGATTAACCCATAATAAGTTCCAAGTCTTTATGGTGGCAAACTAAAAGTTTCACCGAAGCTATTCCGTTTCACATGTGCAATATGCACAAATTAATTTGGTATCTTCAATGTATTGGTTTGAAGTATTGTGAACAAACAGGTCAATGCTAATCCATCTTTGAATTATGAATGCATTTCCATTCAACTTTACGACAAAGATTTGCATATTGCACGGCAATAATCATAGTTAAATCCTCATAATAACGGAGTGTTCCATAAGCTTGAAATTCTAGCTTTACATCCCAATAGTTTATCCTTATTGTATTTGCTTAGACATATACAACAAACACAGAAACATCCTGCATCTTGTCACACAAAAAACTAAATTACCAACAAATTTTATTTAGTGGGGTTCAAAACAATAACAACTAAAGTCTCCCATTATCAGTTAATGGAAAAATGGCAACTCCCAGAAGAGAAATTCACCAAGTGAAAAGGAGAAATTGCCTAAAATATACATGAAAGCATCGCACAGTTCAATTGGACATTTAAATGGGTTAACATCAGAAGTGCGTGGATAACTCAATCAGGAAATATTCAGGTTCATATGAGTATACCACGAGTTATTAAGTTAATTACCTCTTCACAGACTCATGATATATCCTTTTGCAGTGATTGAAGACTGCAACGGAGAGCACCTGCAAAAGCACATGACAAGGAGGACTGTAAAAAATGGTTTTTTACAGACTGAGAAACTATCTATAGCTCCAAAGCTCTACAGTAAACTCCATCATATTTCCATTTGCTCTCTACCTACATAGTTTTCGAAGCATGAGGTCTACCACATGCTTGTCACTTCCGGTGCAAAGTTACAATAGATGGAAGAACCAAGTAAATTGCGGAATCTCGTTATACATTGAAATAAGCAGAACATGCATCTACCAGGGTTGCTCTTATATGGTTGTCGTTTGATACGATTCAGAAGTTAACTCAAAATGCACCTGTGGCTAATTATGTTTGTATCTTTATGGATGCAAAATCAATTCATATGTTTTGATTTGTATTTCACTTTGTTCCTTCTTTACTTTTGTTTTGCCAATTTTGGATCCCGTAACAAAATATCTTTCACAAAGTATTATATTTTGATTTTAATTAGAAGAGACTTAGGTTCTGTGCTAATATTGGATAAAGACAGTCAAATGCTAATGGATATATATATATATATATATTATATGGTTCCGAATCTTATGGAGTCGCTTAATACGAGATCAAAATTAATGATAACCATACTAACGAAAGCCCATAAAAATTTAAGTGGTTTGTACAATATCAAAGATAATTCAACAACATTGGACATTGACAACAATAATGAGAAAGCACTAATTCTAAGTGAGTTCAAGGACACAATGTCGAAACCTAATCGACGACACTAGACAGTGGAAACAACACCTAGCAAATACTGCTCTTGGATAGATATGAGGACATAACGTCAGAATTTAATCGACAACGCTTGACAGTGGTAACAACACCTAGTAGGTACTGCTCCTAAATAAATATGAGAACACAATGTCGGAATCTAATCGATGACGCTAGAAGGTAGGACAACACTAGAATCTAATCAACAACACTGCCTAGGATATAGACACTCTTGGAAATTGAATTTACGACGAGAATCTGAAGCTATAACTAAGCTAAACTACACTAAGGTAACCAAAAGGGTAAGATAAAGGAAATTTTGTGTGTTGTTCGGGAGGGTTTCTCTGTTGGATAGCCTGCGGTATTTATAGGCCAATTTAGTAACCATCGGTAGTTGATTGCTTTCTCCTTAAGAGTCGCTCCACATTCTTTGCTAAACCGCTTTATCCATATCTTGTTGCCTTCTGACCTATTCAATGATGCTTGCATGACTTGTTCACTAAGTATTAACAACTCCTTTGATTTTGACGCCCTTTTAAGCATCAATCGTTCTCACCTAAATCTTGTCGTCAATTTCATTTGAATTATGGCCCCATTTGGTTGGACTTTCCCAATGGGCTTTGGGCCCTCAAAGCCCCTTAGGGAAATTTTTTTTGCGTTTGGCAAGTGTTTTCGAATGCTCATTTGCCAAATGTAAGCATTCCCAATGTTGAAAGCCGAATCTTTGGGGAGGAGGTGCTTTAGGCATTGGGCATTTTAGAAATGCAATCACGTTACTGTTCATCGTCTCTTCCCCTTCGTCTTCTTCTCTTCCCCACCCATTGGGCTTCTCCGGCAGTTACCACCACCGCCTGAGGGTCGCGCATCCCCAGTGACCAACGCTTGGGAGTGGCGTGACCCGTGACCTAGGTGGCGTCGCCTGGGTCCATGCGACCTCAAGCCGCCAGATCTGGCCATCTGGCAGTTGGCCGGCGGTTAGCCGGCTACCGAATTTGATTTTCAGATTTAAAATATATATATAAAAATAAAAGTAAAAACCCATTACAAATATTAGTTTTGCTAAACAGTATTTATGCTAAAGTTGCATTTCAATGCTATTTGAGACTACAATTTACCAAACGGTGCAACATTTCGGAAAACTCCTTTACCTCAAAGGTATTTGCATTCTCCCAAATGCATTCCTCAAAACCGAACCAAATGGGCCCTATATGTCTTCAATAGCGTCTCCTGGTTTGGACACATGGTAATCAACTACTTTATCGTCAAATTGTGTATATCCAATGGTAAGCCCATCGAAATCTAGCCCAAAAGATCTTGAAATCCCCGGCCACCCTTTGCTTCTATGACCAACATAGGCTAGGTTGATGTTAATCATAGCCCGCACATGACAGTGAAGATGATTTTGAATATTTTCATTCCTTGTGACCGGCACGTGACAATAAGAGTAATTTTTGGTGTCAACAACTTTTCAGGTTGATTGTGGTTTATACAAGACATTTTCTGCGAGAATTTACTCAGAAACATTGTCATTGCCTACCAGTCGGTTAACTGAAGTCGATTGCGATGGCTATGGAGACATCTAGCCAATTTCCTCAACCATTCAATTGCCTTATTTCAATATATTATAAAATTCCACAGCTTCATAAGTCCTTCCATCTACTGTAATTTTGTACCGGAAGGACGAAAAAAGCAATACATGTGCCAACCGATTGATAAATTTTGCTTTATCTATTTATGTCCTTTGAAGCTAGTAATCCATCTTTAAATTTGATATATTTACTGTAGGAGATCGGGGAGCACGGACTTAATTTTCCAATTCGAAAACTTTTAAACCATAGTGAAAAAGACATATTGCTTTTTATTAGCAGTACAAACTCTTTTCAAAATGAAAGGTATCTAGCCATCGTTTTTATTTGCTATTATAAATACTCAATCACCAAGAGGTTGAAAGCCCACATATTTAATAACAGTTGAAAGTGTTTGTCACTGTTGACACTTAAATTTTTGCCCAAAAATCATTTCCAAAAAAATGGGAACTTGTTTTTCCACAAAAATATTTCAAATTAAATTCTTGCATATAGATTATCTAGGCATTTAATATAGTATTTTAAATGGAATATGGTTTTCCTTCAAAAAAATTAAATTAAATATATAAAAAGGATTAAAAAAAGATAAAAAAAAAAAAAAAAAAAAAAAAAAAAAGTTAGGGCCAATGATCTAAATGTGACTAGCCAAGCCCGGGAGGTCAGATTGGAATTAAAATGGCAAATTGGGGCCAAAATGCAATTTCCAAAAGTTGAGGGACCAATTCGCAAATTTTACAAAATTTTGCCCGAACCCTTAAATCATCATCTTGGTCACTAATTAAGTTGAAATTGAACTTGGGCCAACTCGAATCAATTAAATCGGGCCAAAAAGACCAAGTTTGTATTGAAATGGGTATTTTTGGATAAGAAAATGGCCAACTTTGAGGGACTTTCTTGCAAAATTGAGTGAGTATAATTGTGAAAAATGGCCAAAATCTTAAACTACTATGCATGAGCTTGCTAATTGATCAAAAATCGCAGCCAAATTTATGGATTAAAGCACTCAAACGAGCTACCAAAACCCAGCCCACGGTTTGGTCTGATTTCGGAGTTGCTGAGTAAGCAACTTGGTGGCCCCACCCTATCCCACTCAGCCGCCCATCCAGCCTGATCTTTGCACGTGATTGAAGACCATAATGAGTAGTGCCAGTGGACGGAAATTGGCCAGGGATAAGCTGCTGAATGCACGGGAAAGTCGCAGCAAAATCCGCACACTCAACAGCTGCAAAATTTTAAAATTTTGGCTAAGTCAGAAAGTGGGTAGACTGCTCAGTTGGTGGGCTTGGCAGGAGGGCAAAAAAAGCCGATCACGTGATTGCATAATGCGAGGGATAACATCTAGGAAGCAAGCTCTTTCAGGGGAGGAGGGAGAGAAGACGAGAAGGAGAGGAGAGAGCTCACGGTCGTCCCCCAAAGAGGCCCTCAGAAGCAACTCCAGAAAAGCAAACCCAGAAATTCCAGACCGACCTAGAGAGAGAAAAGTGAGATTTTCACACACCTGAGGCAACAATTAGCCAAAACCTTCAACTAGAGAGTTAAACTTCACTCAAAGATCTTTCCAACCATAGGTTGCACGTCCAAAATGGAGATCGGGAAGACCTCCTAAACCCCCCCGAAAAACACCCTCCTGGCGGGCCAAGAAACACTCCGAATTTTTTCTAAGTGTTGAGCCCGGTTGGTCACGAGTGAGAGAAAGCGAGTGTTTTTGAGAAATTTGAGAGACAAATGAGGAAAACCATGACTTCAAAACCAAAGTAGAATACATATAGCTTTGTTTGGTGTTTATGTTTCCAACAAAAAAAGTCATGGAGTCTAATTTTGGAGGTTAATGAAAACCTTCGTTATCAGTTCTTTCTTTGCAGATCTGGTTTTCCAGTTGAAGAAGCCAACTTCCACGTGCCTCCCGAGGATAAGTTCTCGGTTTTCTCGGCCAAGAACCACTTGAAAGGGAAAATAGGAAGCAAGGTAAGCATCCTAGATGTATTTTGGTTTAATTTTGAACATGTTTTGATCACAAAAATCAAGAGGAAAACTAGTCCGGAGGACTGATTTTCGAGGCTGAAATTTTTCTAAGTGTTGAAATCTCTTCAAGATTTTTGCATGTGTGCTTCTTGGAGAGGTTGTTTTGATGTTGTTCGGTGGGTCATTATCTATGATGTTTGCTGCATTTGAAAGCTCATGTTACCTACTTTCACTCGGAGTAAGTAGTGTTTCCCTTAGATCTCGTAGGTGATAAGTGTCGGGGCTTGAACATGGGCATGCAACCTGTTTGCTTGACTTGGGTTCAAACCCAGATTTGCAAAATCAGCTCAAACCCGTGTATTTGAGGACGATTTTAGTTGGGTTATTGTGTGTTGTAGGCTATGATTTTTATCTAATATTGCTCCTTGCATGTGGTGGTCTAATCTTGATGCTTTAGTTCCACATAATATTGCTCATGGGTGAAGATTGAAGGCCGCAAACATGGCCCGCGAAGCTGTTTTGGGGTGATTTAATGCACGCCAAGTGTTCGATGAAATGCGCAAACCAAGTTTCGATCTTGAAACGGTCGATTTGAGCTCAGTTATTGTGATATTCATGTGCTGTGTTACTCCATGTTAGCATAGATCGGTTTAAGGAACTATTATTAATATTTTTAAAAAATAATAAAAAAAAAAAAAAAGAAAAATATGAAAATTTCAAAAAATATCAAAAAATGTTGGATGTTATCAAATTAAGCCAAAAATGACATCTAGGAGATTTTCCTAATTTTTATAAAGTCATTTTTCCTAATTAAATGATATTTTGGTATTTTAGAACAATTTTTGTAAACAATCTATTATGCGTAGATTAAAATTAATTAGAGTAATTGCATGCATCTAGAGTAATTTCATGCATATTTAAATTCCCATTTTGCTCACGGGGGTCCTGTCCCGGGGCGTGATAACAAGGCCATGTAATATTATTTGCCCGACTTGTATCGGGTTTTCATTTTCCGCATTTATTTTCAAGTTATTTCAATTTCTTGGATGTTTACTTATGCACCGCTTTTCATTAATTTGAGTGTAAATTTCTCTTCTAAATTATGTTAGGATTAGTCTAGACATTAAAAAAAAAAAACTACAAAAACATTTGCATGGACACTTAGCGGTTTCATAAAGATTATAATTGGTAATCAAGATGGTGTGGCCATTTAGATTAAAACCTTCCAAGTTAGTGGTACCGCAAGGGCGCTAATAGAAACATTGGTGTTGACACTTAAATTTCTGCCCAAAATCATTTCCAAATAAATGGAACTTGTTTTTCCACAAAAATATTTCAAATTAAATTCTTGCATATAGATTATCTAGGCATTTAATATAGTATTTTAAATGGAATATGGTTTTCCTTAAAAAAAATTAAATTAAATATATAAAAAGGATAAAAAAAAAAAGTTGGGGCCAATGATCTAAATGTGACTAGCCAAGCCCGGAGGTCAGATTGGAATTAAAATGGCAAATTGGGGCCAAAATGCAATTTCCAAAAGTTGAGGGACCAATTCGCAAATTTTGCAAAATTTTGCCCGAACCCTTAAATCATCATCTTGGTCACCAATTAAGTTGAAATTGAACTTGGGCCAACTCGAATCAATTAAATCGGGCCAAAAAGACCAAGTTTGTATTGAAATAGGTATTTTTGGATAAGAAAATGGCCAACTTTGAGGGACTTTCTTGCAAAATTGAGTGAGTATAATTGTGAAAAATGGCCAAGATCTTAAACTACTATGCATGAGCTTGCTAATTGATCAAAAATCGCAGCCAAATTGATGGATTAAAGCACCTAAACCAGCTGACAAACCTCAGTCCACAAGTTGGTCTATTTTCGGAGTTGCTGAGTGAGCAACTTGGTGGCCCCACCATATCCTCCTCAGCTGCCCAACCAGCCCGATCTCTGCACGTGATGGAAGGCCATTATTGATACTGCAAGTGGACGAACATTGGTCAGAGATAAGCTTCTGAAGGCACGGGAAAATCGCACCAAACCCGGACACTCAACATCTGCAGAAATTGAAAATCTGGCTAAGTCAGAAAGTTGTCGAAGTAACCCTGTTGACAGGCTTGGTAGGTGGACAAAAGACCGACCAAAACTCCTCTAATTCAGTGGATAACATCTACGAAGCATGCTCTTTTGAGGGAGGGGAGAGACGAGACGAGAGAGAGAGGAGAGAGCTCGGGATCGTTCCCCAAAGACACCTTCAGAAGCAACTCCAGAAAGCCAAACCTAGAAATTCCAGACCGACCTTGAGAGAGAAAAACGAAATTTTCACCCACCTGCGGCAAAATTTAGCCAAAACCTTCAACTAGAGAGTGAAACTTCACTCAAAGGGCTTTCCATCCATAGGTCGCATGTCCCAAATGGAGTTCGGGAAGGTCTCCTAAAGCCCCCCGAAAACCACCCTCCTGGCGGGCCAAGAAATTCCGAAAATTTTTCTAAGTGTTGAGCCCGGTTGGTCACGAGTGAGGAAAAGCGAGTGTTTTTGAGAAACGTGAGAGACGAATGAGGAAAGCCATGAATTGCAGCCCAAACTATTATACATATAGCTTGGGTTGATTTTAACTTGGCCAACAAAGGAGGTTTGGAAGTCTAATTTTGGAAGCCAACGAAAACCTTCGTTGTCACTTTTTCTTCTGCAGATCTCACTTTCAGTTTGAAGGAACCAACTTCTACGTGCTCCCAGAGGACAATTTCTTGGTTTTCTTGGCCAAGAGTCACTTGAAAGGGAAACTAGGAAGCAAGGTAAGCATCCTAGATGTATTTTTGTTTAATTTTGAACACGTTTTGATAACGAAAATCAAGAGGAAATCCAGCCCGGAAAACTGATTTCTGAGGCTGAAATTTTTCTAAGTGTTTGAAACCTCTTCAAGAGCCATACATGTTTGACTTGCTACTCCCTTTACATGTGTTTTCTATCTTCACGAGCTTGATTAATGTTATATGGGAGTACAAATGATACATAGGTCAGCTTGGTTTGGTCTTTAAATCCTCGTGTGAACTATGAGATCGTCAAAAACCAAGCCTATCCACATTAGTTCTTGGCTGGTCAGTGTAGAGTTTTGCATGTGGGCTTCTTGGAGAGTCTGTTTTGATGCGTCCGGTTGATCGTTTTCGGTGATGTTTGTTGCATGTGAGATTACATGTTACCTATTTTCATCCGAATGGAGTAATATTTCATATAGATGTTGCATGTGATGGTTGTCGGGGCTTCAATCCGGGCATTTGACATGGCTGTTTGACTTGGTTCCATACCAGATTTGCAAAACGGCTCCAACCCGCATATTGGAGGCTGTTTTCAGTTTGGTTCTTACAAGTTCTAGGCTGTGATTTCTAGCTAAACCGGTTCTTTACATGTAATAGTATATCCTTGATACTTTGCTTTCACATGAGATTGCTTATGGGCCGAGATTGAAGACCACGAACATGGCCCGAAGAAGCCGTTTTGAGGTGTTTTGATGCCAAGTGTTCGATGAAATGTTCAAATCAAGTTTCGATCTTGAAACGGTTGATTTGAGCTTGATTATTGTGATATTCATGTGCTGTGTTACTCCATGTTAGCATAGATCGGTTTAAGGAATTATTATTATTATTTTTTAAAAAATAAAAAAAAAAAAATATGAAAATTTCAAAAATATCAAAAAATGTTGGATGTTATCAAATTAAGCCAAAAATGACATCTAGGAGATTTTCCTAATTTTATAAAGTCATTTTTCCTAATTAAATGATATTTTGGTATTTTATAACCATTTTTGTAAATAATCTATTTTGCTTAGATTAAAATTATTTAGAGTAATTTCATGCATCTAGGGTAATTTCATGCATATTTAAATTCTCATTTTGCTCACGGGGTCCTGTCCCGGGCGTGATAACAAGGCCATGTAATATTATTTGCCCGACTTGTATCGGGTTTTCATTTTCCGCATTTATTTTCAAGTTATTTCAATTTCTTGGATGTTTACTTATGCACCGCTTTTCATTAATTTGAGTGTAAATTTCTCTTCTAAATTATGTTAGGATTAGTCTAGACATTAAAAAAAAAAACTACAAAAACATTTGCATGGACACTTAGTGGTTTCATAAAGATTATAATTGGTAATCAAGATGGTGTGGCCATTTAGATTAAAACCTTCCAAGTTAGTGGTACCGCAAGGGCGCTAATAGAAACATTGGCGTAAACAAGTCCCCGTTCCGAGAAATCTCTGGTTGCGTAGGAATTGAGACAACACTCCCGTGTCTTGATTGGTTTCTAGCCGACCCCAATAGGCTAGTGGCGACTCCTAGAAATATTTAGGTTGTTAAGAACAAAAAAATCAAAATCCAACGTCGCGCGAGGTATGGGCTTGGGAGAGCCGCGCCTAATTTAGGGCCATTGGTCCGCCTCTTTAGGCAAATACCCCTAAACCATTCTTTCTTTTCCCCCGAACGAAAAAAAGAGGTCGTGACAATTGGCGTAAACAAGTCCCCGTTCCTAGAAATCTCTCGGTTGCGTAGGAATTGAGACAACACTCCCGTGTCTTGATTGGTTTCTAGCCGACCCCAATAGGCTAGTGGCGACTCCTAGAAATATTTAGGTTGTTAAGAACTAAAAAACAAAATCCAACGTCGCGCGAGGTATGGGCTTGGGAGAGCCCGCGCCTAATTTAGGGCCATTGGTCCGCCTCTTTAGGCAAATACCCCTAAACCATTCTTTCTTTTCCCCCGAACGGAAAAAAGAGGTCGTGACAGCTTGGCGACTCCGCTGGGGACTTGGTTGCAAACCTTAGAGGACTTAGGCCGTAATAACTTGATTGGTTGTTCACTAACATGGTCTTCATTTGATAGCGCGTGTCAAAGTCGCGTGGAAAATAAGGTTAGTCCGCTAACAATGTGTTAAATGTTTTTGTAGGTTTGGAGTAATAAGGGGTGGAGTGTCTATTGACCCATTTCTTTTGCGAGAGAGGTGTAGGAATGTATGTCTATATGGATGAAATTGAAGTGTTGTTTGGATATCAATTGTTGTGCGTGCCTTCATGCTTGCACTACACATTTACACACACAACCCGCGATCTAAAAACCCCGATCGCACTAGGAAGCCCATAGGAGGTGCCAAAAGATGGAACCCGTGGGGAATGACCCATGGTTATCCACTTTTGGTCCCGCTCATTATGATTAATGATAAAGAGAACTGTCCGACGCAAGTGCGGAGTGGGGAAAACTCTTTTGATCTAATCAAAATGGGGACCTTAAGCCTTTAGAATTCCACCTTTATGCGTCAAACCTCACAAGTTTACATCCGCATGTCTATGTGATTAAGAAAAAAAAAAAAGTCTCTTCACCACTGTAAGTACGATTTCTCCATCTACTTGCTCACTTCGGATTGAAATTTTCATTTTTTGAGATTCACGGAAATCAATGGAATGCCCTTGAAAATATAGGCTTGCCACTCACTCTTGATAAACAAACATTTCAAATGCATCTGATTTGGCCTAGATTAGAACATATGTTTTTTGTTTAAATTTTCAACTACAAACTCAAAGTCACATTTTGTATAGAAATTCTTCCAAGTCAAGATTACATTTTGGGGCATAGAATTAAAATCAAAATTTCAAGAAAATTCTTGATCGCATTTTGAAATTCAAATCACATTTTGTGTATTGATTTCTCAAAATAAAAATCACCTCACCTTTGCATGAGTGAAATTACAAATTAATCTTTCAAAATCAATGCCCCATTTGTGTATGAAACTTTTGGAACAAAATGGGCATTCAATTGATAGCCGTGGATCGATCTTTTAATGAAATCTCCTCTTACTAATAAAATCTTGATGAAATACCAAGTTCTTCTAAGTGGATAGTACGAAGAAGGTATCGTCGCCTTGATTTCATTGTAAGAGGCGACTTTATTGAAAGATCAATTTTTCATTCATGTACTGACATTATCTTCCTTTCGCAGGTCATGCGTGACAACTATTCCTTGAACTCTTTTTGCTTGACCATGCCAAAAGTGGACTTTAAAGCTAGGACGAGAATGGTTGATCCGCAGAACGATGCTTTAAGGGGGCAACCGACGGTTTTGTTCAAGATTAACATTTACTTCCTCCGGAAAGACAAAAACAAGAAGCAAACCGCAATCCCTACACTTCCAATGGTTTCTTGGCATCCAATCTGTATGGAGATGATTATTGGGGGTCCGCAAGACAACACTTCAAGATGTAGATGTACAAAAACAAGAATCGGTCATCAAATGTTGCCTTCAAATTAAAGGTGGTAATCGTTTCAAGTTAACTTCGATTTATTTTAGGAATGACTTGTCCTTGTACTTTGTGCAGATTTTAGTGAGGCAAATTACTGGCAAGCAACAAGATTACATGGGGAGGACAACCTGGTCAGTAATCACACGATCTCTAAAAGAAAAGGGTGTGTTCGTTCCAAAAGTCAAAACAACTCATTCATAAACCGACATAGCCACCCATGCTTACAGATTGTGAAGTGGGAAATGCATTGATGCAGCAAAAATGGCGAAAAATCACCTAGCCTAAAAGGGGGAATTTTAATTGGGGCAGTTGGCAACAAAATGGATCGGGGGCACGCGATGCCTAAGTCATCCGACTTCTAAAAAGGGAAAGATTCAAATGGAATAAACATTTGCCAAGTGAATTGCTGTCAATCACAAGAGCAAATCCCTCTCCATAGCCAAGAAAACGGGAGGGAACATAGTCATCAGATATGCCGTAAAAGGGAGTATACTGTTCCTAAAATGAATCATGAAAATAACATATTACGTCTTTTTTTCCTTGCAGTTGATAAATAGGGCAAGTCACTCAAAGTAGAGTAACTCTCACCCATGAGCAAGATGAAACACAGTTAATTGATTCAGCACAAAAGGGGAGTATCGTTCCTAAATTAGTCCAATTCAATTTTGGAATATAAGTACCATGCCCCATCTCTTGTAGGAAAAGGTGTACATTGACCATTTGAAGCAACACCTTATACCAAGAAGGCATGCTAAGACCCAACCATCCATTTTGATGGAATAAATGGAGTAAAACATACAAGGAGCAATGCCCTCACATATCTTCAAGGAAATGTTAACACCTAAGGAGCAAAGGCACATGAAGATGAAACACAAGACATTTAAAGTCAGATGTTGGAGAAAGGAAGCGTCGGTATTCGAGGAACAAACTCGAGAAATTGATTGAAGCATAATCTATATGGAACAAGCAAGCATATGGAGGTAACACATGTCAAATTCACCTAACTTGGTGGAGTTCAAGAGCCAGTTCAATTAAATAAAAATGAAGCGCCCCATGGACACTACCGGCGCTTCGGCCCGGTGGTATAGGGAATGAATGAACGGGTCCGAGAGGTCCGGGGTTCGATCCTCGGAAACGGCAACAAGGTTGCCATGTAAAAAAAAAATAATAATAATAATAATAAACTTTTTGCATCTCTTACTTTTGCAAAATGAGGAAAATGCTTGAACTAATGAGACCAAAGACCCAAGAATCTCTTCAAGTCTTAAAAAAATAGGTTCATGCTACTGTTTGCCGCCAAATGGTGAAACTGGCCAAGGGTAATGTTGTATCGTCTCCAGTTTTACGATCCCTGAGGATTCATGTACTAACACATTCCCTTTTGTTCTTTGTAGGGTCGCCTGACTACTAAGGCACAGGTAAGTACCATTCTTCTCAAAATCAACTGGAAAATAAATGGAGAATTTCCATCGCAAAAAAGAACATGTTGTGTTTTTCTAGAAACAAGCACAAAAAATGGAAAATAAAGAAACAAGTTTTCCACAAAATTTGCAAAAATCTTCTTTACCTTTAAATTGTCCATCCACTCGACGGATCACTCATTTTGAATCAAAATTCCCTATGGAGATTAATCCATCCAGATGATCTCAACAAAAATGAAAGGCGATGTTACTCATGCCAAGCGAGAAACTCTTAGGATGAAGAAAGGCACCCATTTCCAAACATGTCCTTTAAGCACTCTGAGATTCGAGCGAAAAAGAAAACCCATGTCGTTTAAGGTCAATGAATTCATTCGCAAGTGGTACATAGATCAAGATGATAAGAGGCATTTCCTTCCTCTATCATACACACTACAGTGACAATAGTTAGCCCATTTGAGCCTTTTAATGTGAAGAATTTTTACAAAATACCCTGTCAAGAACCACCCCACGATGGGGCAATTATGGAGGTTTGGGTTGATATTATTTGGAGAGGAAAGATGAGAAAGGTTTCTTTGCTCTCACTTGCATAAATCTTTTTGTGGTAACTTCAGGTGAATTCTTATGGAAGCTCGAAGCATCCCAAGGTGAAGAAGAGCATTCTTTTCTCTACCCAAACACCGATACCCTTTGCTTAAACCATATTGAGCCTAACTATTCATTTCTAAAACCCGAGTGGTGATTATCTCCCCACATTGGGGGCGGGGCACATGATTTACCAATGCAATTGGTGTTTTTCATGAGAATCTGAAAAGCATCTTGAGAGTCCTAAGAGCTCAAAAAGTCCAAAGGAGCAAAAGTCAAGTGAAAATTAAGGGGCATGAAAAAAGCGGTGTGCCTGGTAAAAGCAAAGCCAATGCCCGAAAAAAAAAAAAAAAAGAAGAGAGAGTGGAAGAAAAACAATTGCATCAAGAGAAATATCTCTGTGAAAGCAAAAATGGCGAAAAAAAATGCCTACATTGAAAAGAAAATCATTGCAAATGCAAAAGCCATTATGTTAAGATGATTAGTCAAAGGACTTTCGAGACAATTTGAATTTTAAAAGCTAAGTGCTTTAAAAGAAAAAAAAAGGGGATGATATGGCAATGATGTCGTGATAATCACCAACTCTCAAATTCCCCATCAACAAAAAGATCTAAGCCTTTTGAGCTAAGCCTTTTGAACCTTTCCCGAACCAACATTACAACCTATTCCCGAAGTCTCTTCAGATTGGGATGATTCGAGTGGAAATAAGGACTTCCTAAAGAAGATGCTGCTCGAAGAAGTGAGAGCCAGGTTGTCTTATCTCATCTTAAGGTTTCTTGACTTGTAAACCCGACGAAGATGTTGATCGGTGATTAATTCATTTCATAGCCAATGATGCTTATCCATTGCTAAAACCATGACCAAACCCGCACTACGGTCCTTCTAAAAGACCTCTTAGATTGGTCAATGTGTACTTATTGCGAATGATTCAAAGCCTTGCACACTGGAAGAGTGAGATTGAGTGATCAGTTTATTTCCCAGATGAATAGATGGGATCAAAAAGCCCTTTTCTTGAGAATATGCGAGAAGCCCTTTCTGACTAGGTGTCTTTGCTCGGCATACTTAACAGACCTTTCTCATAAGTCAATGTCATTTCAACAAGGATTTTTCTCCCAAGAGAATTTGACGATTAATGATATCATCCGAGCGTTATGGCAATTGTATGAGTTTGTCAAGTGGTCGAGATTAGTTTGATTTGTTTATGCAATCATTGCATTCTCATTATCGATACACTTTTGATATTTGTTTCGATGACACGTGCTGAAATCGATCTCATCTAGTACGCTTTCGATACTAGAATACTTGTCATAATGAATTCTATTTGATGTGCAGTATCAATTTCAGAATATTCTCGAATGACGGAGTTCCTCCGGTGAAACCACACAATTTCAAAGGGTTCATGGGTTAGCCTTAAACCATGCATTTTCAAAAGGTTCTTGGTTATCCTTAAACCATGCATTTTCAAAGGGTTCATGGTTATCCTTAAACCTTGCAATTTCAAAGGGTTCTTGGTTATCTTTAAACCTTGCATTTTCAAAGAGTTCATGGGTTAGCCTTAAACCATGCATTTTCAAAAGGTTCTTGGTTATCCTTAAACCTTGCAATTTCAAATGGTTCATGGGTTAGCCTTAAACCATGCATTTTCAAAAGGTTCTTGGTTATCCTTAAGCCTTGCAATTTCAAAGGGTTCATGGGTTAGCCTTAAACCATGCATTTTCAAAAGGTTCTTGGTTATCCTTAAACCTTGCAATTTCAAAGGGTTCTTGGTTATCCTTAAGCCTTGCAATTTCAAAGGGTTCATGGGTTAGCCTTAAACCATGCATTTTCAAAAGGTTCTTGGTTATCCTTAAACCTTGCAATTTCAAAGGGTTCATGGGTTAGCCTTAAACCATGTATTTTCAAAAGGTTCTTGGTTATTCCTTAAACCTTGCAATTTCAAAGGGTTTATGAGTTAGCCTTAAACCATATATTTTCAAAAGGTTCTTGGTTATCCTTAAACCTTGCAATTCTAAAGGGTTCATGGGTTAGCCTTAAACCATATATTTTCAAGATGCCATTTCAAAGGGTTCATGGGTTAGCCTTAAACCATGCACTTTCGAGGTTCTTGGTCATCCTCAAACCATACACTTTACGGTTAGTGGGACTGCCTTAAACTACACGGTTAGTGGGACTGCCTTAAACCACAAGGTTCGTGGGACTGCCTTAAACCACAAGGTTAGTGAGACTGCCTTAAACCACACGGTTAGTGGGACTGCCTTAAACCACAAGGTTCGTGGGACTGCCTTAAACCACAAGGTTCGTGGGACTGCCTTAAACCACAAGGTTAGTGGGACTGCCTTAAACCACAAGGTTAGTGGGACTGCCTTAAACCACACCACACGGTTAGTGGGACTGCCTTAAACCACACGGTTCATGGGACTGCCTTAAACCACAAGGTTCATGGGTATATCCTTAAACCACACTTTTCAAAGTATTCATAGGTACATCCCTAAACTATGCTCTTTACATTAAGCTTACTTGCATTTTCATTTTACTATTAAAAAAAAAACAAACAAAAAAACAAAAACAAAAAATTAGGTGTCACCTTATCTTTGAAAGAAATCTCTTTGAGCTTCCTTCCAAAGAGGGGGTTGTTGACACTTAAATTTTGCCCAAAAATCATTTCCAAAAAAAATGGGAACTTGTTTTTCCACAAAAATATTTCAAATTAAATTCTTGCATATAGATTATCTAGGCATTTAATATAGTATTTTAAATGGAATATGGTTTTCCTTCAAAAAAAAAAAAAAATTAAATTAAATATATAAAAAAGGATAAAAAAAAAAAAAGATAAAAAAAAAAAGTTAGGGCCAATGATCTAAATGTGACTAGCCAAGCCCGGGAGGTCAGATTGGAATTAAAATGGCAAATTGGGGCCAAAATGCAATTTCCAAAAGTTGAGGGACCAATTCGCAAATTTTACAAAATTTTGCCCGAACCCTTAAATCATCATCTTGGTCACTAATTAAGTTGAAATTGAACTTGGGCCAACTCGAATCAATTAAATCGGGCCAAAAAGACCAAGTTTGTATTGAAATGGGTATTTTGGATAAGAAAATGGCCAACTTTGAGGGACTTTCTTGCAAAATTGAGTGAGTATAATTGTGAAAAATGACCAAAATCTTAAACTACTATGCATGAGCTTGCTAATTGATCAAAAATCGCAGCCAAATTTATGGATTAAAGCACTCAAACGAGCTACCAAAACCCAGCCCACGGTTTGGTCCGATTTCGGAGTTGCTAAGTAAGCAACTTGGTGGCCCCACCATATCCCACTCAGCCGCCCATCCAGCCTGATCTTTGCACGTGATTGAAGACCATAATGAGTAGTGCCAGTGGACGGAAATTGGCCAGGGATAAGCTGCTGAATGCACGGGAAAGTCGCAGCAAAATCCGCACACTCAACAGCTGCAAAATTTTAAAATTTTGGCTAAGTCAGAAAGTGGGTAGACTGCTCAGTTGGTGGGCTTGGCAGGAGGGCAAAAAAAGCCGATCACGTGATTGCATAATGCGAGGGATAACATCTAGGAAGCAAGCTCTTTCAGGGGAGGAGGGAGAGAAGACGAGAAGGAGAGGAGAGAGCTCACGGTCGTCCCCCAAAGAGGCCCTCAGAAGCAACTCCAGAAAAGCAAACCCAGAAATTCCAGACCGACCTAGAGAGAGAAAAGTGAGATTTTCACACACCTGAGGCAACAATTAGCCAAAACCTTCAACTAGAGAGTTAAACTTCACTCAAAGATCTTTCCAACCATAGGTTGCACGTCCAAAATGGAGATCGGGAAGACCTCCTAAACCCCCCCGAAAAACACCCTCCTGGCGGGCCAAGAAACACTCCGAATTTTTCTAAGTGTTGAGCCCGGTTGGTCACGAGTGAGAGAAAGCGAGTGTTTTTGAGAAATTTGAGAGACAAATGAGGAAAACCATGACTTCAAAACCAAAGTAGAATACATATAGCTTTGTTTGGTGTTTATGTTTCCAACAAAAAAGTCATGGAGTCTAATTTTGGAGGTTAATGAAAACCTTCGTTATCAGTTCTTTCTTTGCAGATCTGGTTTTCCAGTTGAAGAAGCCAACTTCCACGTGCCTCCCGAGGATAAGTTCTCGGTTTCCTCGGCCAAGAACCACTTGAAAGGGAAAATAGGAAGCAAGGTAAGCATCCTAGATGTATTTTGGTTTAATTTTGAACATGTTTTGATCACAAAAATCAAGAGGAAAACTAGTCCGGAGGACTGATTTTCGAGGCTGAAATTTTTCTAAGTGTTGAAATCTCTTCAAGATTTTTGCATGTGTGCTTCTTGGAGAGGTTGTTTTGATGTTGTTCGGTGGGTCATTATCTATGATGTTTGCTGCATTTGAAAACTTATGTTACCTACTTTCACTCGGAGTAAATAGTGTTTCCCTTAGATCTCGTATGTGATAAGTGTCGGGGCTTGAACATGGGCATGCAACATGTTTGCTTGACTTGGGTTCAAACCCAGATTTGCAAAATCAGCTCAAACCCGTGTATTTGAGGACGATTTTAGTTGGGTTATTGTGTGTTGTAGGCTATGATTTTTATCTAATATTGCTCCTTGCATGTGGTGGTCTAATCTTGATGCTTTAGTTCCACATAATATTGCTCATGGGTGAAGATTGAAGGCCACAAACATGGCCCGCGAAGCTGTTTTGGGGTGATTTAATGCACGCCAAGTGTTCG
Source organism: Eucalyptus sp. ANBG9806169 (assembly GCA_014182395.1). NCBI lineage: Eukaryota > Viridiplantae > Streptophyta > Magnoliopsida > Myrtales > Myrtaceae > Eucalyptus > Eucalyptus sp. ANBG9806169. Next base: position 3,523,402 of record CM024583.1, read on the forward strand.
ATGAAATGCGCAAACCAAGTTTCGATCTTGAAACGGTCGATTTGAGCTCGGTTATTGTGATATTCATGTGCTGTGTTACTCCATGTTAGCATAGATCGGTTTAAGGAACTATTATTAATATTTTTAAAAAATAAAAAAAAAAAAAAATATGAAAATTTCAAAAAATATCAAAAAATGTTGGATGTTATCAAATTAAGCCAAAAATGACATCTAGGAGATTTTCCTAATTTTATAAAGTCATTTTTCCTAATTAAATGATATTTTGGTATTTTAGAACCATTTTTGTAAACAATCTATTATGCGTAGATTAAAATTAATTAGAGTAATTGCATGCATCTAGTAATTGCATGCATCTAGAGTAATTTCATGCATATTTAAATTCCCATTTTGCTCACGGGGGTCCTGTCCCGGGGCGTGATAACAAGGCCATGTAATATTATTTGCCCGACTTGTATCGGGTTTTCATTTTCCGCATTTATTTTCAAGTTATTTCAATTTCTTGGATGTTTACTTATGCACCGCTTTTCATTAATTTGAGTGTAAATTTCTCTTCTAAATTATGTTAGGATTAGTCTAGACATTAAAAAAAAAAAAACTACAAAAACATTTGCATGGACACTTAGCGGTTTCATAAAGATTATAATTGGTAATCAAGATGGTGTGGCCATTTAGATTAAAACCTTCCAAGTTAGTGGTACCGCAAGGGCGCTAATAGAAACATTGGCGTAAACAAGTCCCCGTTCCTAGAAATCTCTCGGTTGCGTAGGAATTGAGACAACACTCCCGTGTCTTGATTGGTTTCTAGCCGACCCCAATAGGCTAGTGGCGACTCCTAGAAATATTTAGGTTGTTAAGAACTAAAAACAAAATCCAACGTCGCGCGAGGTATGGGCTTTGGGAGAGCCGCGCCTAATTTAGGGCCATTGGTCCGCCTCTTTAGGCAAATACCCCTAAACCATTCTTTCTTTTCCCCCCGAACGGAAAAAAGAGGTCATGACAGTCACAATTTAGAATCTAGCTTGCAGAAAATTTCCAAGTGATGAAATTTGAACTTTGCTTTCGGGTACAATTTATGCTTAAGAGGAATCAGTTTAGAGACTACTAAAGATAGTATAGTGGCCATACTCTGCAAATGTAATTTTAGCTTCGTTTGCTCATACCGAATGAGAGTTCATCTTTCGAATAACCATGCTTATAAGACACTGAATTGCTCCTGAATTTGAATTATTCTCTTTTGGGCAAACCTACATTTAGATTATCGGGAATAATGCTATGTGTACATTGGCGATCAATTTCCTTACCATAATGGTCTAAATTATGACACTCTGCATTATATATATTATCCATGTTATTCTTCTTATTCCGTAAGAATTCCTGATCAGATTCCCGATCAGATCGTCTAATTAATGCGCAAAGCCCAACTCTGCAAGTAATTGCTCTTTAGGTACATTAACCTAAAGGAGACAAGTGAAAAAAGAGCAGCCTCTAATGCAAAGCAAAAACCAAGCGAATGATTAAACAAAAGGAGACAAGTGAACAAAGAGCAGCCTGTTTGAGAATCAAACTCTCTCGTGTACTCACCTTGGCATAGTCTCCTGGGCCACAGGAGGGATCATCACTGGGATGACCATTATTGAATTCATCTAATGATCCGACGCTTTATCAGACATACACATAATCTTTTAAGAGTCCCTGCAAATGTTTACTTCTGCATTGCAGAATGCTCTCTTCCATATATCCACTCAAACCCTTGAACTCAAAAGCTCGAAAGACGCATAAAGCTTTGAGTGCTTCACAATTGATGATACAAGTGACGACCATTATGCACCAATTTGTCGATAAAAAAGGCCAGCTAAAGACTTGACGACGGCCCTGCATCTTAGTCTCCTTTCTGCTTTCAGGTTTTACCTTGTGAAGACAACTGGTAGTTGACAGACACATAGGAGCATCATCTGGTACTATTTGACATCGATCCCACATGTCGTTGATGCCTTAGTGATAGAACGGAGTCATACTTGTGGATCTTGAGACTCAGAACTCATTATGAAACTGGGAAATGCCAACGTTATATCCCTGCAAAAGGTGCAAAAGAAAGAGTTGTAGCATATCATTCCTGCAGAGTAATCCCATTGAGAATGCGCAGCCCGACATGACCAGAGACAGATGTTTAGTAGACAGTTTCCGGGTTATCTTTTTCTTTGCAGGGGTTTAAATTTTGAAGTAGAGAGGCTGCTCTCCACATTTATGTGACCAATATGTTAATCTCGATCGGATTTACATACTTAAGGTATGGAAGAGTCATGTTTCTTATCAGAGAAGGATTCTTCGACACAAAGTCCTCCCACTCTTCCCGATCAATCCTTCCATCATCTTTTGTATCGGCTTCCCTAAATGCCTGTCAATTGAACAACCAGTTTCAGAATGATGGAAGTACCGAGTTGATGATAGTTACACATGAAAGTTAAGTACCACACCTTATCCACGATTATTTCCACAACATCCTCCGAGAGTTCCAAATCCGATTCATGAAGAAGTGCCAATACCATTTCCTTCAACTGTAAATTGAAACCACTACAAAAGGAATTAGGAACAATTCAAACAAATTCATCAAGTTGTCAATGCAACAGCAGAAAAAAGGAGATATCATCCTCACCTCCTCTCGCTCGATATATCCGGTGTGCCTCAAGTCATACAACCTGAAAGCAACTGTGGAAAGGTCTCACGACTCAGATATCATTTAGCTACTAATGTGAACATTATGCTCCAACATGAAAGAGTAAGTCAAATTGAATTTTAGTGAGAACTAAAAGAGGGAACAAAAGAAAAAGGGATACATTTGAAATTTTCATACATGCAATCTTTTCTTCTATCGGTGCATTCGGGTGAAAGATGCCGAGCGATCTCACAAATTCACCAAACTCAATGACCCCATTTCCCTTCATATCGAACAAATCAAATATCTGCAAAATATGATACTCATGGTTCATATATCAGCAGGAAAAAAAGGCATTGCTCTTATGAACGAGCAAAATCACAAAAAGTTGTGAGTGGCACTTTGTAAGATAAAAAATATCTGGGATCCCGGCTCTTTTTATCTAAGTGGGACGATTAATCGTATCAGATTACACGAGATAAATGAAGTGAAAAGATCTCCATCAAATAGAAGTGACCCTATGTTACATACCCTGTCGGCAAAAAGATTCCTACGATTTCTGTTCCGGAAAAGTGCAAGCTGAAACTCTTCCTGCTCAAAATGCAGCATAAATAGCAATTTTCAGTAGCAGAAACAAGTGCACCATTAACCTTGTCAATGTCTTGTGATCACCCAACTAGACTAGAAGAAGACAACCCAGCAAGCGGCAACTGATGGGCAAAAGGAAAGGGATTCTCATTCAAGTATCAAACGCAGGTTTGAAGCATACCTTGTGAATAAGCCCATCAGCAACAATTGAACTGCTTAATTTCTTGAAGAGCACATATAAGGCTTTGACTTCACTTGCAGTAACTGCATTTAAGAAACATAAATGGTCAAAGTGATGAAGGCAGGTAGCATCACAGTTAATTTAGTGTATGACTTTATTGAAGAGCTTATAATTAATACTATCTGCATCTGTCCCTAATTAAGTAATTCTGAATGTACACAAAAGAAGTGTATGACAATGCTCTATTGGATGAACGAGCGCTCGAGAATAGACAGATTAGAAATGAACTGGGGAAAAAAGTCCAAGTTACACTAAAGCTTCATGGGAGCAATCTAAAGGGAAGTATATGCAGAAACTTAACATCTAAACGATTGGAACTTACAAGGTGTTGCAGCAGCAAGAACGTTAGGCTCTTCATATCCGGGTGTTCGCTCAGAATTCTTCGAAATAATGCAGCCCATGACAATTAATTACCTTGTGCTTTTCCCAAATACATCTGCCAGCTCGAATTGAGAAAACTGTCTAGCCACCCCTGCCAATGCCAGTTCACAGGAGAATGAGATGCTGCAAAATGCTGATTCAGCTTAGTTTGGATATCGAAAGATTTTCTTTTACTGCTTAGACTTTCAGGCACACAATTGCTCTTCTTAGACCATACAAGAGATTGCACCCACTGGTACCATGGATTCCATGGTCAACGCTGTGAAACTAGAGTCAAGACAACTGCATGCAAAACCAAATTCAAGAATGGAAGTTTTCCACTCTGGGTAGGCATAAATTATATTACTCAGACTCAAACATGGAGTCTGGCACGCTTAGTCATCTATGTTTCGAGATGTCTGACATGTGGACTCGGTACGTGGATGTGTAAGACTTGAGTGCCAGAACTGGGTCATAGGAAAACATAGAATCAATATGCATTTTCACTCCTGGTGAGCAGAACGTAAGAAAAGGTTCAAAATTTTGTAGGATGTTGAATCATCACACCTCGAATTCAAGATATTCTTTCTTCAACCCAGTTATGGTGATTCTGAGTGTAGCGGGTCTGCTATGAGACACATAGCAAATTTTAAGCTCGATATGAAGTTTCCCCATACCCACACCCATACCCATTTATACCCATTTCTTATCATGTATACTGGATGAAGTTTCCCCATAACCACACCCATTCCCTTTTCTTATCCTATATATACAGGTCACTTTGCCTTAATAGATGAGTCGTAGAACCTCTGGGGACACCCAAAATAAATAAAAAAGACAAAAGAAATTGTCGAAAGAGCATTGATGCTTTGATTCGTTTGCTGATGATGTAATCACTGATGGTAAACACCGGCATCACTAAATCACCAAATTAAAGGTCAAGAGCACCTATCTGCCTAAAGCATTTATATTAGAGAAACTATGAGTCTATGAAGATGAGACATGAGTAGCAGGCTTTTTTAAAGAAGAACCATGACCCTAGAAACTCCTCAACATTATGACCGGATAGAGTTAACCAAAAGCAAAGGAAATCTAATTTCAAAAGACAGATATCCCTGATGCAGACAGTTTCAGGTCAATACACTTGACAAGTGCACAAAAAAGTACCGTGCAAGTGGCTCAAGATACTGACCAAAAAAAAAAAAAAAAGTGGCTCAAGACAAATGTACAAAAACTGAAACGTCAAGATGGAACTGACCATCATAAAATCTCAAAATTCTGACATAAATATCCATTAAAGAAAACTATGTAGGCCCCAAGGTTGAGAGAAGCAGCTATGCACAAGATGAGTGTATGTCTAATTTCGCAATTACAATTTTCCCAAAGAGTGTACTACAGACAAGAATATTCAAAAAATAGAAACATCAAAACTCATCGGAGGAATCATCGTGAACCGTACAATAAAAACTGTCTCGTGAGGAAGAGACTCATTCAAAGAAATCCCATCTTTTCGATACCCATCAAACCGTCGACGTGGGATAAAAATATCATCCGAACCGTTTCCTCAATGGACCACAAACCCAATACGCAAGGGCAGATTTCTTGAGCCAACTTAGCAGATTTTTTGCTTCTTGAAAAAGCAGGTCAATGTTAAGATAACAAGACGAACCTTGCACTTCAATCGATTTCTCTTTGTTTAATTTTTTATTGGACTCTAGCCGTGTGAAGAGGATATGACTTTTAGAGGCTTCCTAGGAACGATGAGAATGACTACTTGGTGGAATCAAATTCCCAAGAAAAAGAATAAACTTTTATAAGCCCTGTTTTCTTAAACGAAAATTGTCACACCCCGATTCACAAGAAAAAGGGACATGACACGGCCGTCCTTTTACCAAAGGACGCAGCCTCAACATAACCAAAATACAACATATATACATCCACATATATATGTATAACAAAAAGGGTATTTGGTTACAATATCGAGTATATCTATAATCCACAAAAGATCAAAACATAAACATTTTAACTATGCACAAGTCATACCCAAAATTTCACCACAAAAGTCCTCCCGAACGAACGCTCACGCCTATTCGCGACTCGCCAAGAACCTGAAAAGCAAGTAGATGAGAGGAGTGAGCTACCACGGCTCGATGAGTAACACATTTCTTCTAAGCGGATCGAGAAATCACTATGCACATTTTAAAACACAAATACAACTCAAATACCGAAAGTACCAATGGTCGAGTCCATTAGTCAATCTCATAAAACACATATCAATGGTCTATTCCATTGATTAATCTCATCAAATCACATCGATGGTTCATTCCATCGACTAAACTCAAATCACACGTCAATGGTCTACTCCATTGACCAATTCATGCTCAAATGTCTAACCATGGTCACGCGTAACGCCCGTGACGAGACGACCAAGATTCCCCCCTTGGCAAGGTCTCCACCTATTATATAGCCGGTGGCTCGGCCCACAAGGATATCCTAGATTAAGTATGCGCATACCAACACACCCCTCGGGGTTCACGAGACATTGAGCACCAACCACAAATCACAATATCCAAGAATCCAACGTCGAAAGAAAGTCATATCATAACTCAAGATTTGATATATATAAATATCAAAGCATTCTCCAAACCATTTCAAGATCCTTTCATAAAGAATTCCACAAACCATTTTCAACAACCATTCGAATTGAATTCGAAATATAACTCAATCTTTCAAATAACGAAATTGCGGTAATAACTCGATCCTATTTTATGCAACAAAAGATGCATTTTATCGACTCATAAAGTATATAATTCACCATGTTTCTCAAAACATGAGTTTAAAATACAAAGAAGAAATAGTGTCACTCACCGGGAAAAGCCAAAAATCAATTACGACGCTCACTCGAACCACGCACTCGGATTCCTAACAATTAACGGAAAAACAATATCAAAAGGCCGAGTAAAAAGGAATATTCTTACAACGACTCGCCTAACTAGGCCTATTAGTCGATAAAACGACACCTACGCGCCACAAAAGCACACAAAAAGCAGAAACCAACAATTTCAGCTAGGCGCGGTCCATGCGCCAACCCGTCACGCCATAACTCCCTCCACAAATTTCCGTTTCAAGCCATCTTGCAGTCTTTAGAAAGCTCTTTTAACGTACAACAACAACCCCAACTCAGCTGCCCCAAAACAGAACCGAAAACGACAAAAAAAGAGGCTCGAAGCTACTGCCGCTACAGTACCAGATTGCGTCCCCAACTTCAAAATTCCGTTTCGGACAAACCACAAGCTCAAATCACGATCCGTAAGATGCTATAGCTTCACAACGTCCCAAAGTACCATTTCTATAAAAATATACAGCTTAACGACTCAAAAATCGGGCTTCGCCACACAAATCTCAAGAAATCCGAACTTCGAGCCCTAATTGCGGCGATTGCTTGAAGTAGATGATTAAAAGCTTCGATTCCTTACCGGCGTTGCAAAGCACACTTGACTCGGCTTGATGAGGCGTTCGGATCACGAGCGCGCCAAAATTTTTTCCCCTTTTTCCTTTTTCTTTTCTTTTCTTTCTCTCTTCTCCCCTGTTTTTTTCGTTTTCCCCTGCTTCTGCCGATCTCTTCTCTTTCTCTCCCTCTTTCTCTCTTTTTAAACTCAGCCGAAGGTTCCACATCTCTCCCTCAGCCTTCTTTTTTGACTTTTCAACTCTTTCTTTTTCTTTTCTTTTATTAAAGAGCCCATATATTACATTCTCCCCTCCTTAAAAAAATTTCGTCCTCGAAATTTATAGGTACGTCAATCATGAAACAAGTGAGGGTATTTGCGCCTTGCCTCTTCCTCGAGTTCCCAAGTGGCCTCTCTCTCCGTGTGATTTTTCCACTGGATCTTCACATAAGGAATAGTGCGTCGTCGCAACACCTGATCCTTTTATCGATAATACGAACGGGCTGCTCTTCGTATGATAAGTTTTCTCTCAAATTCAACGGTGTAAAATCCAAAACGTGATCGGGACTTGGCACATATTTCCGTAATAAGGACACGTGAAACACATTATGGACTCCAGATAATGCTGGTGGTAGAGCCAGTTTATAAGCAACTTCACCGATCTTTTCTAATATTAAAAATGGTCCCACGTACCTTGGGCTTAATTTACCACGCATGCCAAATCTCATGACGCCTTTCATTGGAGAAACCTTCAAGAATACATGGTCTCCTACATTAAATTCTACTTTGCGCCTTTTAAGGTCCGCATAACTTTTCTGACGGCTTTGTGCTGATTTCAAATTCTCTCGAATGAGTCTGATTTTCTCTCGATTGTTGTATGTATTCGGGGCCGGTTAATCTTTTCTCACCAACATCATCCCAACAAACAGGAGTCCTACACTTACGCCCATACAAAGCTTCAAAAGGAGCCATTTTAATACCGGAATGATAGCTATTATTATAAGAAAACTCTGCCAAGTGTAAATGTTCGTCCCACGAACCACCAAAGTCAATAACGCAAGATCGCAGCATATCCTCTAACGTCTGAATAGTTCTCTCGATTGACCATCCGTCGTGGGTGAAAAGCTGTGCTAAAGTTGAGTTGAGTACCTAATGCCCCTTGTAAACTCTTCCAAAAGTTGGACACAAACCTAGGATCTCTATCGGAAACAATACTCACTGGAACTCCATGAAGTCTCACTATCTCATTAACATATCGCTTCGCCATGTCTTCAAGTGAAAGACCGAATCGATAAGACAAAAAGTGTGCAGATTTAGTCAATCGATCAACAATCACTCATATGGCATTCTTACCACTAGGCGTCCTCGGTAAGCCGACGATGAAATCCATGGTAATATGCTCCCACTTCCATTTAGGTACTTCAAGTGGGTGCAACCGGCCACCTGGTTTCGATGCTCAATTTTCACTTGCTTTGGCAAATTAGACATTGGTCAACAAATTTCACAATATCCTTCTTCATATTGATCCACCAAAAATTTCCTCTCAAATCCCTGTACATCTTGGTGCTCCCTGGATGAATTGAGAATTTAGTGCTATGAGCTTCTTGTAATATCTCCTTTTTCAATTCTCGAATCATCGGGAACACATAATCGACCACGAAACCTCAATGACCCATCTACGTGGATACTAAAGTCATCTCGTTTCCCAGCTTCTACACCTTCTCTGATCTTTTCCAATTGAGGATCTTCATTTTGTTTAGCCTTGATTCTGTCAATCAATGTTGGTTGTACTCGAAGATTAGCTAATCGAGCACCAAGCCGATGGACCAAAACCTCCAGGTCTAGCTTTCTCATATCCTCAAGAATAGGCTTTTGAGAAGTGAGCAATGCTGCCATATTTCCAGAAGATTTGCGACTCAAGGCATCGGCTACCACGTTAGCTTTACCTGGATGTTAATTGATGGATAAGTCATAATCCTTCAGAAGTTCTAGCCATCTCCTCTGCCTCATGTTAAGTTCTTTTTGAGTAAAAATATATTTCAAACTCTTATGATCGGTAAAGACTTCACATTTTTCACCATACAAGTAATGCCGCCATATTTTTAAGGCAAACACAACCGCCGCCAACTCCGGATCATGAGTAGGATAGTTCTTCTCGTGAGCCTTCAACTGTCTAGAGGCATAAGCCACAACTTTACCATTCCGCATAAGAACACAACCTAAACCTTCCTTAGATGCATCGCAATAAATTGTAAAGCCACTAGTTCCCGAAGGCAAAGTTAATATAGGAGCCGACACCAATCGCCTCTTCAACTCTTGAAAGCTAGCTCACATTGATCGACCATACAAATTTAACTCTCTTTTGAGTTAGGCGAGTAAGTGGACTGGCAATTTTTGAAAACCCTTCTATAAATCGCCCGTAATAACCTGCTAACCCAAGAAAACTCCTTACCCTCGTGACATTGGTAGGGCGATTCCATTGAACAACTGCTTCAACTTTCTTTGGATCAACCGAGATACCATCCTTTGATATTACATGACCCAAGAATTCTATATGATCAAGCCGAAGGCACACTTACTAAATTTAGCATACAACTTCTTTTCACGCAAAGTTTGTAAAACAACTCTCAAGTGTTGTTCATGTTCTTCCAAACTCCTCGAATACACCAAAATATCATCAATGAATACCACAATAAATCTGTCAAGAAATTGCTTGAATACCCTATTCATCAAATCCATAAAAGCCGCAGGTGCATTCGTTAACCCAAAAGGCATGACAAGAAATTCATAATGCCCATACCTTGTTCTGAAAGCAGTCTTTGGCACATCGTCAACTTTTATCTTCAACCGATGATATCCGTAACGAAGGTCGATCTTAGAAAATACTTGAGCCCCTTGAAGTTGATCAAATAAATCATCAATCCGAGGTAAAGGATATTTATTTTTGATCGTCACCTTATTAAGTTCTCGATAATCTATGCAAAGTCGCATACTACCGTCTTTCTTCTTCACAAATAGAACAGGAGCTCCCCAAGGCGATACACTAGGCCTAATAAAACCCTTATCCAAAAGCTCTTGCAATTGTGTTTTCAATTCACTCAATTTAGAAGGTGCCATCCGATATGGGGTCTTAGAGATGGGTGTTGTACCAGGCATTAAATCAATACAAAACTCTATCTCTCTATTAGGAGGCAAGCCGGGTAAATCTTCGGGAAATACATCGGGAAATTCTCGACAACATGAACATTTTCTAGCTTTACCGGCTCTTTACTTGCGTCTTTTACACAAGCCAAATAACCGCAACAACCCTTTCTCAAAAGCTTTCTTGCTTGCATAGCTGAGATTAACTTTGGAAAAGTGCCTTCATAACTTCCCGAAAAAGAGAATTCGGGTTGATTTGGAGGTCGAAAAATAACTTTCTTTGAATAACAATCAACGGTGGCATGATATTTTGATAACCAATCCATCCCTAGAATAACATCGAAATCTCGCATATCTAACTCCACCAAATCCACGAGGCAATGGTACATCATCAATTCGCAACAAACAATTCTTGAAAACACGATCAACAATCAAGAAATCACCGGTGGGTGTATCAATACGCAATTCATACTTTAGAAGCTCGGGCAATACATCAAGTTTCTTTGCAAAGTCAATGGAAGTAAAGGAATGTGTGGCACGGATCAAACAATGCATAAGCAAGTTGTGAGGCAATAGAAATATTACTCGCAACAACCGTATTAGAAGCCGCCGCATCCTCTCCTGTCATCGTATAAACTTTCCCAGTCATCCTTTGCCTTTGTTGGCCTTCTTGTGGCCTATCAACTGGAGGCGCGGGCTTCCTCATAGAACAAGTATAGGCTCGATGTCCAGGTTGTCCACATACAAAACATACTCTACTATCTCCAGGGGCATTCTTCTGTGTTGGACACTCACGTGCCATATGTCCCATTTTTCCACAAGTGAAACATGCTCCTTTCTTGCGGTAACAAGGACCGCTATGTCGTCTCCCACAAGTAGTACAAGGGCCTGGATTATTTTGAATTCTAGGCTTTCCTGGCTGATTAAAAACTTTCCTCTTTCCGCTGCCACCGGCACCGCTATCCTGATAGTCAGTGAATCTCAACTTCTTATGCTGAGGTACGCCTTGCACGTCTCGCTCCAAAATCTTTTGTTCCACTCTAATCGCTCGTTCCAACACGTCTCTATAAGATGTCAATGCTAGAGGTGTGAGTGCAGAACCAATGTCATACCGGAGCCCCCTCGAAAGTGATCAGCTTTATCTTGCTCATTAGACACATATTGCTCAAAGCAAATCTACTCATCCGATTAAAGCGGGCTGCATACTCCAAAACCGTGGAGTCACCTTGAGATATGTGTATAAAATCACTCTTCATTTTTGTCGAAATGACACTGGGAAGAATTGGGCATTGAAAGCCCGCTTAAAGTCCTCCCAAGCTATAGCGCCACCCCTATCTCCAAGAGCTGGCCTCATTCCCTCCCACCAATGTTCTGCCTCGCCTTCTAAGTATCGAGAAGCAAAGCTAACCTTCTTGTCTTCAGGAACACCTTCAGCTTCAAAAATCCCTTCAATCTTTCTAGTCCACTGCTCAGCTGCAAGAGGATCAGCTTTTCCATCATAAGTGGGTGGTTTCGCCCTCTCGAATTGGGCAAAGGTGTATGAGCCAGTTGCTCCATCTCCACTTAATTCCTTTGCTTGACGATACCAATGAATCATGGCTTGCTCAAAGTCGGCCGAGGGAAACGACCGTTGGTTAACTTCCCGACTTCATGTGAATCCGGACTTCCATCACGCCGATCCTCCCGTCTCCTCCTCAAAGACGCACCTCGAGAAGCTTGAGGCATGTCTCTAGCACTGTGGGCGACAACTTGCTTGCCTTTACTATTTCTACGAAACGAAGCAAGTGTCTCCGAGTCACCCATGACCACCGAATCCAAGAACGGAGCTACAACTTAGTATCTAAAAGGCTAACGCGTAAAAAAAAAAATCTATCACACAATCTCACATCGTCCCATACCTGCCCAAACAAATCAAAACCTAAGCTCTGATACCAACAAATGTCACACCCCGATTCACAAGAAAAAGGGACATGACACGGCCGTCCTTTTACCAAAGGACGCAGCCTCAACATAACCAAAATACAACATATATACATCCACATATATATGTATAACAAAAAGGGTATTTGGTTACAATATCGAGTATATCTATAATCCACAAAAGATCAAAACATAAACATTTTAACTATGCACAAGTCATACCCAAAAATTTCACCACAAAAGTCCTCCCGAACGAACGCTCACGCCTATTCGCGACTCTGAAGAACCCGAAAAGCAAGTAGATGAGAGGAGTGAGCTACCACGGCTCGCCTGAGTAACACATTTCTTCTAAGCGGATCGAGAAATCACTATGCACATTTTAAAACACAAATACAACTCAAATACCGAAAGTACCAATGGTCGAGTCCATTAGTCAATCTCATAAAACACATATCAATGGTCTATTCCATTGATTAATCTCATCAAATCACATCGATGGTTCATTCCATCGACTAAACTCAAATCACACGTCAATGGTCTACTCCATTGACCAATTCATGCTCAAATGTCTAACCATGGTCACGCGTAACGCCCGTGACGAGACGACCAAGATTCCCCCTTGGCAAGGTCTCCACCTATTATTAGCCGGTGGCTCGGCCCACAAGGATATCCTAGATTAAGTATGCGCATACCAACACACCCTCGGGGTTCACGAGACATTGAGCACCAACCACAAATCACAATATCCCAGAATCCAACGTCGAAAGAAAGTCATATCATAACTCAAGATTTGATATATATAAATATCAAAGCATTCTCCAAACCATTTCAAGATCCTTTCATAAAGAATTCCACAAACCATTTTCAACAACCATTCGAATTGAATTCGAAATATAACTCAATCTTTCAAATAACGAAATTGCAGTAATAACTCGATCCTATTTTATGCAACAAAAGATGCATTTATCAACTCATAAAGTATATAATTCACCATGTTTCTCAAAACATGAGTTTAAAATACAAAGAAGAAATAGTGTCACTCACCGGGGAAAAGCCAAAAATCAATTACGACGCTCACTCGAACCACGCACTCGGATTCCTAACAATTAACGGAAAAACAATATCAAAAGGCCGAGTAAAAAGGAATATTCTTACAACGACTCGCCTAACTAGGCCTATTAGTCGATAAAACGACACCTACGCGCCACAAAGCACACAAAAAGCAGAAACCCAACAATTTCAGGCTAGGCGCGGTCCATGCGCCAACTTCGTCACGCCATAACTCCTCCACAAATTTCCGTTTCAAGCCATCTTGCAGTCTTTAGAAAGCTCTTTTAACGTACAACAACAACCCCAACTCAGCTGCCCCAAAACAGAACCGAAAACGACAAAAAAGAGGCTCGAAGCTACTGCCGCTACAGTACCAGATTGCGTCCCCAACTTCAAAATTCCGTTTCGGACAAACCACAAGCTCAAATCACGATCCGTAAGATGCTATAGCTTCACAACGTCCCAAAGTACCATTTCTATAAAAATATACAGCTTAACGACTCAAAAATCGGGCTTCGCCACACAAATCTCCAAGAAATCCGAACTTCGAGCCCTAATTGCGGCGATTGCTTGAAGTAGATGATTAAAAGCTTCGATTCCTTACCGGCGTTGCAAAACACACTTGAGTCGACTTGATGAGATGTTTGGATCACGAGTGCGCCAAAATTTTTCCTCTTTTTCCTTTTTTTTCTTTTCTTTTCTTTCTCTCTTCTCCCCTGTTTTTCACGTTTTCCCCTGCTTCTGCCGGTCTCTTCTCTTTCTCTCCCTCTTTCTCTCTTTTTAAACTCAGCCGAAGGTTCCACATCTCTCCCTCAGCCTTCTTTTTTGACTTTTCAACTCTTTCTTTTTCTTTTCTTTTATTAAAGAGCCCATATATTACAAAAATGAGGGGTGACTCACACCGTTATACTATCAAATTTATTTAATCACCCTTTCTTTTTCCATTTACGACCAGTTAAGCAAATGAGGATGAAGAAATTACCAAAGAGAAGAAAAATGAACAGAAGAAGGAACTTTGCCCTGCTTCTGCATATCGAGGAGAGCCGATGGAAATCATTAAAGAGGTGCATGCAAGCTCTTGATTTGCACGCGAGCTTTTAAATCTTTCTGGTGTTTGTCTAAGGCAAAAATCCAGAAGGGATAGGAAATTGCAAGATTTTGCCGATGGTCTCTGCATTTTCTCAGCAACCAACCAGAGCATTGGCGAAAGGAAGCAAGAAGAATCAGAGCAGGAAAACAGGGCAAATCCTTCAAGCGGGTAAAAACATCACAACCACCCATCAAACACTTCAAGCAGAGAGAGAGACAGAGAGAGAGAGAGAGAGTCGTGGACTAACCCGAAATCTGCGGTGGAGGGAAGTTGGATTCTTGAGAGATACTCTCTCGCGCTCTGTTTTTATCTACCGGGCAAATGGAATTCCCTGGATTTCTCAGGCACTCTGCATTTTGGTTTTGGAACTTCTCCAAGAACAGAGGGTTCCTTTCTTGATTCTTGGTATCTCTCTCTCTCTCTCTTCTCTCTCTCTCCCACTCGCTGTCTTCCCCACCAAGAAAATCTGCCGACCTCGCGAATTCGCTCTGGTACCGCCAAATGGGGGTTGCTATTCCTGAGCTCCCCAGAGAGCGACGTCGATAGAAAGTGCACAAAGTTTCAAACTTTCGCCTCCTCCCCCACTTTGTTCTTGTCCTGTAGCTGCGGACGACTTCATCCGTTTGGACTTTACTGGCAAATCCAGGGTGTCCATGGGCATTGCACCAATTACCTTTAAAAAAGGAATCTTTATCAATGGTTGCATGACGAAATTCTCTTCTCTCATTTGAATTTATATAACCAATCGTTTTTCTTGCCATCATCCCACCAAATTGCTGATGTATGATCCCCAATGTGGCACGTAATGGACGCGTCGCGATACGGTGTCAAATAAATGTCATATTAGCATACAACAAAGCCAAATAACTTTCTCTTCTCTTCCATTTCTTTTTGTGGAAAATGAATAAATTGAAAAATGTTATTTTCGATAATCGTTTGAAGTTATATAACCAATCATTTTACTAGTCATCGTTGCCAACGCCACCAAATTGCTGATGTATGATCCCTAATGCGGGCATGTAATGGACATGTCGCAATACGGTGTTAAAAAACGTCATATTAGCATACAACCAAGCTAAATAACTTTTTTTCCTTCGGTCTCTTTCGCGAAAAATAAATAAATTGAAAATTATATTTTTAAAATAATCATTTAAATTTATATAACCTATCATTTTACTAGTCATCGTCAGCGACACTACCAAATTGCTGATGTATGATCTCCACTGTGGCACGTAATGGACATGTCACGATACAATGTCAAATAAGTGTCATATCAGCATATAACGAAACCAAATAATTTATTTTTTTCCTTCATTTCTTTCACGAAAAATGAATAAATTGAAATTTTTTTTTAATTAATCATTTGTACTGTTCGATATCATGTTAAATAAGCTTCATATTAGCAAACAAGAAAACCAAAAAAAACCTTTTTTTTTGTCACTGTTTCTTTTATGGAAAATAAATGAATTGAAAAATATTTTTTAAAAAAATAATCGCTTGAAATACTTAGTCGGTAAAAAATATTTTTATTATTGACTACAATTTTTATCTAAACATATTCGTGCACGATGAAAATATTTTTTTCACTCATTTGTTTTGTATAATCGACATCACCTACTTTCAATTTTAATCAATTTGTATATAAGTAATGTCAACACTTATAAACTACCAATTAAAGACACTAGTGGAGGAAATTTTTTCCAATAGGAGTTGGAACAAAATATTCTATTAAAAAGCTAACCGCATGAAAAAGTTGCTTTTTTAAAATGAGGTTACTCAATCAACATTAGCTGTTTATTTTCATTAAAGTTAGTGTATCTGATTGTAAATCAAGAAAAGTTGGGGGGCTTTATTCATTTTTTTCTTTTTTAAAATTAACACTTTTTGAAAAAGGAGAATTTTATCCCCTTATAATCCTAATAATGTTTTGTATTGGTATCGAGTTCCTCTTTCTTGCTTGTTCGCGTGAATTGACATAAGATTCATTTTGAGGAGTGTACCGAAGCACTTTCCAAGCATAATTAACACAAAAAGTATAGTTTTCATATCACGAATAATACATATCTCAAAAAATTATTAGATTCGAAATTGCTACTTTTCATATTCAAAAACTCAATGAATGTCTCGTAAGAAATCTCCGTCGTGATTCTTCTAGAAAAAAGCTTCATTTTGTGCAAAATGCCATTTGTGAGCATACACCAATTGATTTTGTAGAACGCTATTTCAATCGAGATCACGCTCAATCCTTTCGATCTTGAGCTAATCATTTTGTCGTAATTTCATATTTTTGTGGCGATTTTTCGCCATGGGGAGCATTGTTCACTTGTTGTGACCATTCAAGCTTCTTCTTTTTTCCTCTTCTATAATGGAGTTTGCTATTGACAATGATCGGACTTTCACTTCATCGCTTTTTGTTATTTCGATGATATTGTGAGTTGCTGAGGAGCAGTAGCAAGCAATTCAAATGGAATCGCCAGCGGAGCCATGGAGTGCACACCCCTGTTGCAAAGTCAAACTTCTGGCTAGTCCTTTCATCTTGGCTCAAAATAAATAAATAAATAAAATGCACCATTGCTTTCCTTAATTTTGAAAAGTAAGAAAAGCTATTTTAAATCTCATAGAATTATAAAGAAAACAGCTAAGAGTCCACGTATAAATGTCTGTATATTTCGAAATGTTTTCAAGTGTTTGATATTTCAAATTTCAAGGAGAAGAAAAAAATAGATGAAAGAAAAGGCAAAAATAGGGAAAAAAAAAAAAACAAAGAAGAGATGGAAAACTCAAAATTGGAAAACATTTTTGCAAATGATGGGTACTTAGAAAAATTAATCAATGAAAAATATTTTCACTATCGACAATAATTTATATGTAACTTTTTTCATGGGTGGTGAAAATATTTTTCATTCATTCATTTTTTTTTTAAGTGATATAAGTAAGAACTTTTTTTGAAAATGTTTTCAAATCTTGAGTTTCAAATCTTGGAAGCACCCTTAAATGTGAGTTCAAAAAAGATAGATTGGACTTTTTCTTTTGGCGTGTGGGTTTATTTTCGATTTTTGATGTTTTCTTCGACTTTATACCTAGAACTTTTGAACTTCAACTCCGACTTAATTTTAAGTACCTCAAATTCTCAGGTGTTAAGTATTGAAGTACCTCAAAATGTTAAGACATATACAAATAACAATAGTAAAGTGATTATAGTTATTTTCCAGGATATGTTATGGTTTTTTTTTTCTCACGAGAAGCTTTTTGGTAGGTCAAGAGGCTTTGATTATCCCCGTGAAAGTTAGAGAAAAAGTCGTTTTTACTTTTAGAAAGTATTGAAAAAGGTAATGGTGATTGTAGATTTTATTTACTTTACATCTTAAAAATCTTAGAGGAGTCAACATTACCAAAGCAAAAGATCAAACTCGCTCGTTAAGAAAAAGCCAAAAAAGGGGGAGGGAAGCCTAGAAGGAGACCTTTTAAAAACTGTCTTAGATTTCCTTTTCCTTTTAAGATTCTGATTGCGATCAATGTACCCGCAGATCAAATTGTCGGTGCAATTGCATGTGGATAAAGCTGAAAATTACATGTAGAAAAAAGAGAAAATTATGTCAAACAAGCATTTTCCGAATCAATTTTCTGCTTTGGTAAAAGGAGATCGAGAAGACCTCATGGATAATTTCATTACCCTCACGAGCAAGATCACATCCCTCGTTATGAGCTGACGCATGCTTCTAGAGCTACTCGATTAGCTACGGCACCCGGTGCATTTCCCCAAGGGCGTCCTAAAGTTCCTCCGCTGAATTGTAGTACGGAATCAGCTCCAAAGATCTCGGTCAGAGCAGGCATATGCCAAACGTGAATACCCCTAGAAGCTACGGGCAGAACACCTGGTAGGGAGCGCATAGACACGTTAAACAAATGGGCTGGATTGAAAATATGATCCGATCCAAATATTCTATGCAATTTAAATCTAATTACCTATACCCAACCCGACTCACACCCAAGCCAACGCATATCCAATCCAATCCAATTCATAGTGCTAAGACACTTTAAAATTCAATTTGATTTAAGAAAACTCTTCATGAGATCGAGTAAAAACAAGAAAGAATTTTAAAAAAAAAAAAGTTATAGAGGTGGGATGAGTCCAAATAAATTGTAAACCATTTATGGTATATTTAACGATATATTATACTTAAATTCATTTATAATTCATTTACTAAATATAACTAATCTATATAACAATTCAACCCGTCATTTATAAGTTAGTAAATTATTTTATGACCCATTTTGATAAGTCTAGATGCACTCATACATAGAATAACACCGCGACATAGACTCGACAAGTGCGGGGTTGTTTGTTGAAAAGAAAAATACTGTTACTTAGTAGAGACCGATTCACGAAATTATTTTATACGTGCTCCGCTGGACTGGTATTATATAAGAACATTCGGGATGTGACTTGCCTTGAAAGATTAGCCGTCAGCTTGCGTTCCTAATCTCTAGTTAATTAACTCATCGATTACATCGCCCTGCCATCTTGATTATGAAAATCGAATTAAATAATCTCTTAATCTAATGCCCGATCTATATGCCATGTACGCAACTCCATGGTGTATACATTAATGGTTGATGGGTTGACTTTTGATTTTGATTTGAAGATAGGAACCGCGTACCAAGAATATAGGAACATTTGATTGGTCTGGAATTATTATTTTATTGTGCACGTGTTTCTCAACTAAAACTGCTATTCTGTTTAATCCTGTGTATGATAGTTAGAGTTATTCCATATAAAAAATAAAGTGCAAGCCCATAAGCAATGGCAGACGAACCGGACAGAAAATGCGATTTCTGAAGAGGATTATATATATAAGATTATCATGTACACCGGTGGAATTACAATAAAGATTGAGCCAAAAGGATTACGTGCAGCGTGCACCTTCGGTTCCCCATCAGAACTGTCGATGCTCGTCCGCAAAACAAAAATAAGAGCGTGGTGAAGAGATGTTCACAGACAGTAAAAGCATGTTGCTCGGAGAATTGTTCTACACCAATTTGAACGTATTCCGGCGGCGGTGTTGCGATGACCAGCAGCCACTGCTGATGAGTAGCCACACAGGAATGTCAATTCAAAATAAGAAAAGAAGGCACTGCTTCAGCAAATTAAGCTTCTTGACATCTGACAAAACTGTCCTCTGAATCTCTGATCACTCGAGAACCGCTCGGTACCTGCTCGACGGAATTGCGAAGCTGCGAAAGTCGCTGTTTGACGTTGCCAGTTTTTTGATGGGTTGACTTTTGATTTGAAGATAAATTTGTCTATACTCTCCGTGCAATCATTAATTAAAATCGGTTCAAACGGTCAAACGCGGGCGAGCATAATAAAGCTGGCGGTGGCGGCCCCATCGTCATCACTTGGTGTAATTTGTAGTGTGTAATATATAAAAACTCATGTGAGCGTATTAAAAAAGTTTGGACATTGCAATTTTATTTTTTTTAACAAGATCTTGCTCCGGTTTTAGTGAACTAAATCGAAGTGCACCCAATTATCTTTGCTCTTCAATCTTGATGGGTTTTTATATTTGATGGGCCTACTTAGGCCCGTCCGCCCATGTTGGGCCCAAAACCCGGCCCATAGAAGAAGAGGCAGTTACTGTAGATAAAAGAAAATGGGGATTTTTGAATAAATGTGAAAATCTGAGCAGTTGCTACGTAATATGAAAATAAGAGAGGACACATTCTCTCTGTTTTCTATGCTCTCTCAGTTTCTCCCCAAGAATAGTACGCACCTTTGAAGAACAGTATCAGAATCCCTCAGCAAACAGCGACAACGGTGATTAATCCGTGAAAGATAAAGTATATTCGACTCAGAATGCACCTTATGATCGATGTAACATGTTTTATGGGGATGTTTTCCGCGTTCGCGGTGTTCGATTGAGTATCGGATTGTTTTTTGAAAATCTATTTCCCAACAAATCCAATTCAAGAAGGGTTTTTTTTTTTTTTTTTAGTACAATTCGCAAAGCAAATGAAACTGCAATTTTTGCAATTTGATTTCATTTCAAATTTTTTTTCTGAAGACTCGTGGAACCGTGTGAAATAGGTAATCGAGATCAATCGGTTCTTTCGTATTATTTATCTCATTAAAGTTACTATTAGGGGCTAAAATCAACGTTTCAATATCTCAATCCCATTTCTTCCCAAAGATTTCGAGTTAATGTCACGACCCACGAGCTTTCCTTTATCAAGTAGGAATAATACACGAGAAAAGCCCATAAGCAATATTTTTACTGGGCCTTAAGCCCAAACCAACTCCCTCGTCCCCAGACCAGACCCGACCCGACCCGACCCGACCCGACCCGAATCGACTCTTTCTCTCCCTCCTTCCTTCCTAAAACCCTCTCAGAACCCTATCCATCTTCATCTCTCTCTCTGTATCTCTCTCTAGAAATGGCGTTCTCAAAACCAGCCTTCCTCGCCCACCTCAAAACCCTGGCGACCCCCGCCCTCCGCCGCCCCCACCGCCGCCACCCGCCGCCGCCCTCCTATGTCTCCCTCCGCCTCCTCTCCTTCGCCACCCCGGAGGAGGCCGCCGCCGAGCGCCGCCGCCGCAAGCGCCGCCTCCGCATCGAGCCCCCGCTCTCCTCCCTCAGCCGCCCCTCCGCCTCCCCGCCGCCGAAGCCCCCGTCCTCCATCCCGCAGAACCCCAACTCTCCGAAGCTCCCGGAGCCCGTCTCCGCCCTCTCCGGCAACCGCCTCAACCTCCACAACCGCATCCTCGCGCTCATCCGCGAGAACGACCTCGAGGAGGCCGCGCTGCTCACGCGCCACTCCGTCTACTCCAACTGCCGCCCCACCATCTTCACCGCCAACGCCGTCCTCCACGCGCTCGTCCGCCAGTCGAAGTACTCCGATTTCCTGTCTCTCCATCGTTTCATCACTCAGGCCGGGCTTGCCCCCAATGTGATCACTTATAATTTGCTCTTCCAGACCTACCTCGATTGCCGAAGAGCCGATACCGCGATGGAGCACTACAAGCAGTTCATCAATGACGCGCCCATTAATTCTTCGCCGACGACTTACAGGATATTGATCAAGGGGTTGGTGGATAACAACAGGGTCGAGAGGGCTCTGGAGTTGAAGGAGGAAATGGCCGCTAAGGAGTTCGCCCGGACCCGCTCGTGTATCATTATCTGATGGTCGGGTGTGCGAAGAATTCGGATGCGGATGGAATTTTCAAGCTTTATGAGGAGTTGAAGGAGAAGTTGGGGGGTGTCATTGAGGATGGTGTTGTGTATGGAGGGTTGATGAAAGGGTACTTCTTGAGGGGAACGGAGGATGCTGCGATGGAGTGTTATGAGGAAGCCGTGGGTGAGAATTCGAAGGTGAAGATGAGTGCTGTCGCGTATAATTCGGTGTTGGATGCGTTGACCAAGAATGGGAAGTTTGAGGAGGCGCTGAAGTTGTTTGACAGAATGCTTAAGGAGCATAATCCGCCTAAGCGATTGGCAGTTAATCTGGGGAGCTTTAACGTGATTGTCGATGGCTATTGCAAGCAAGGGAAGTTTAAGGACGCGATTCATGTTTTCAGGAAGATGGGCGACTATAGATGTGGTCCAGACGTGTTGTCATACAATGTTTTGATTGAACAATTATGTGAGAATGGCTTGCTGGCAGAAGCTGAGGAGCTTTTTGGGGAAATGAGCGACAAGAAAGTCAATCCTGATGAGTTCACTCACGTTCTGTTGATGGATGCCTGTTTCAAGAACGCCAGGGCTGATGATGCAGCGGGATACTTTAAGAAAATGGTGGATTCTGGTCTGAGACCTAATTTGGCAGTGTACAACAAGTTGGTTGATGGGTTGGTGAAGGTGGGGAAGGTCGACGAGGCTAAGGCATTCTATGATCTCATGGTGAAGAAGCTGAAGATGAATGTGGAGAGCTACCAGTTCATGATGAAGGCGCTGAGCGAGGATGGTAAATTGGACGAAGTTCTTAAAATGGTGGATCAACTGTTAGATGAAGATCCAATTATCTTCGATGAGGAGTTTCAGGAGTTTGTGAAGGAAGAGTTGAGGAAAGAAGGGAGAGAGGAAGAGTTGGGGAAGCTGATGGAGGAGAAGGAGAGGCAAAAAGCTGAGGCTAAAGCTAGAGAGGCCGAGGCAGCTGAAGCGGCCAAGAGAAGCGCAAGAGCTGCAGTTGCTTCTTTACTTCCTTCAAAGTTGCTGGGTAAGAAGGAAGAAGAAAAGGACTTGGCTAATAATGCCAGCGGCGAAGCCAATGCAGCCCCATCAGCGATTGAAAATGCAAATGCTGGGAAAGAAGAGAGTATTGAGGAAGTTGTTGCTGAGAGTTCAGCTAGCGGGGTAGATCCAGCAAGAGAAGCAAATGAGAATGAGACTATAGTTGAGACTGAAGGCGGAAGCAATAGTGCTGCAAACAGGTGAAAGCCTAAAGAAAGTCTCTTTTGTGCTATTTAAGTGCTAGTGAGTATGTGCATTCTTTGCTTCACTTCAGTGGAATAGATATTGGATGAAATGTCACCTGCTTTGTCTTGCTGAACCATCTATTGTGGCCTGTGGGTATTCCATCAAGTGCATACTAGTTGCGATATAAAAATTATCGATGGAGATAAAATCTCGGACTTTCTGTGAACTGCTGTTGGTATGCATCACTCGCTGCTGGATGTATAATAAAGCAGCTACTAATCAAAAGCTCCTTTAAGCTTAGAACATGAGGCTATACGTCGTTTTACCTAACAAATTTTGGCTGGTTCATATGTGAAACCTGGGGCAGACGCCCACTTCAATGGAAAACGGGAAATTTGCTAAAAAGTAATTGAAGGAATAGGATGGGAAATGACTATATTTGAAGGAGAAGGGAAGTATAGCTCTTGTACCAAGGACAAGACTCCACTTCAGATGATTTGGTTATGGAACAATGATATCAATACGCTTGATTCATGTGAAATTCAATAAGCGAGCATCATTTCATTCAACACAAAAGAATGCCCTATAATGGTCTCACAGAAGCATACTTATAATCTACATGAGAAGGGTTTCCTTCTAATGTCAACTGTACAAACCCCATTTTTACTTCGTCTCCTTCAGAATAATAATCAGAAGTCGTATGGTTGAAGCCTTTTATTGCTTTCTCTTTTTATGCAGTTGAGTTAGACCGTTTTACTAGAGTAGAGAGAGGGTGTTTGTGTGCATTGACATGTGTATCGTGCGGGAGCATGCAAACGTATCATAATGTGTGATATGCAGCCTCGGATGGAGAGTAGTCACGATTGGCGTACTTCTTGTATTGCATGCAATGCATGGGCGACGTCGATGTCCTTGTATTTCAGTCTTGACATTGTCAAGAAAGGTCCGAATTCTCGTGCGGTGCTACTTCGAGAATTGGATTTTTCACAAGGGATGCTGCTCCTCACACTACCCCAAGATGAAAGGACATACTTCCCGTCATGTCACAAATCCTGACCGTGTTTACAGTGAAAACGGCCTAACCATATGCCAAATTTGAAATGTTATCCTTCACAAGACCAGACGTGAGAATGAGAGTGGGACAATAACGCCCATAGTATTTCAAGTAGAGAATGCACGCTTGGAACATGCCCAATCACGAGGAACAATCTATTTGCATCTTCTCAGAAAAGCAAAAGAGAAGTTGTAATGCACCATAGATCTCAATCAGACAAGCAATGGCAATATACACGCGCACCAACCGTCAGAAAATGCAATTTCTGAGGAGAATTATAATGTTATGCATACACTAACTAGTTCAATAAATATAAGATTATTATGTACACCGATGGAATTACAATAAGATTGAGACAAAAGGATTACATGCTGGCAACAATTTTTGGAATCTCGGCTTCGACCTCAGGTTCCCCATCAGAACTCTCGATGCTCGTCTGCAACACAAAAATAAGAGCGTGAGAAAGAGATGTTTCTTCAGGGAAAGACACTTGTAACACGAGAAGATAGCAATATGCACCTCTTGATCCTTTACTTTCTTTTGGGAAAGATATCGATCATAAGCACCTGTGCCATAGAGGATTTTCGCCCCATGTCCACGTCCCTCGATCCCAACCGCCTCTTCGTCAACTACGACAGCATCAATTATGTCTTCCCCCGTTCTAACATCTGGAATCTGCAAAAAGGAATTTTAATGAGACAACTAGAAACGTTGCAAATACCAACCTATGAATCAAGAATGGCTAACAGATCACCAAACCAACATCCGAAAGTAATTGAAGAAACATTCAAACCCGAGAACTGTCGTTCTTGAGTTAGCTTCAAAATTTTTAAACTGTCTTTATTAAGCCAACAAGCAAAGGGATTGATTGACATTACTGCTCTCAGAAGACCACTCAAGTGATCCCCAGGAGGAATATCAGAATTACCTCATACATCGCTTCCATCAGAATATTCTCCAGCATGGATCTTAGTCCTCGAGCGCCAGTATTTTTGGCTATTGCTTTTCTAGCAATTAATCTCAAAGCATTATCAGTGTAGTGCAGCTTCACCTGCAAAACACAATGTCTATGTGAAATCAAACAATCTAAACGACACTAGTCATACTGAACACACAAACAATTCTAAGCAGAGCTTCTCCACATAAACTAGGAAGAAGCCCCTGCAATAAAACTTACGCCATTCATTTGGAACATCTTCCGGTACTGCTTTCCCAAAGCATTTTTTGGCTCCGTTAGAACCTACATGAGTTACGACAGAGTCATGAGATTGTAGAAAACAAGCTAAAATTGGAGCAACCCAAATCATGAAGTCAAACATTGTAAGTCTTATTTTGCTGCAGTCTTTGACCACTTTCATGTTTTCTCCAAGGAACAAAAAGTCAATGCACATAGTCAGCAACGTTTCAACACTCTAAAAATGCTTGAACAGTGTGATATTTTGATAAAAGTTAAAGACAGCATAAGGCAAACGAAAATGTGAGATATACAGCAAAATTAAAAACCAGTCAGTCAGTTGACTCCACATAATTAACCTCACAAATTTGAAGTACCGACTATAAAATAGAGTACAGAATTACCTCAACAAGTTGGTCCTCACTTAAAGCTGACAAACTGACAAGGACTGGAAACCGCCCAACAAACTCAGGTATCAGGCCATATGAAATAAGATCACTACTCTCAACCTGCCAAACAGCCCTAGTAAATGTGAATTTAACAAGCTTGGAAGATTACTAGTGTTGGATGCAAAATGAGGACTAGCATGCACTTACAGACTCTAATAAAGAAGATGTCACGGCTGCATTTGTAACATTGGAAGCTCGCATGTTCGCACGTACAGGAGCACCAAATCCAATCGATGAATCTTGACGCCTGCAGACCAATTTTTCAGGTAGTCAAGTACAAGAACATTTATAGTCAATTTTGAGTACACTAGAATTAAGACTTTAGCATTAATATGACCTCTCAGAGATTGTCTTCTTAGGTCAACAAAGGCACCGCACAGATGAAGAGGATGTCCTTGGTGTCAATCTGTCAAAAAAGAGAGAACAAAGTATAGGTTGTAAACCAGGATGTAACGAAGAACAGGCTCATGACTTGTAATTCATTAAACAAAATGCAGGGTGAACATACTTGAATATTGTCACCTCTAGGATGCTTACGAGCTCCCTTCTCTCTGAACATTGACAACTGGCCTTTACAAGATCAAGAACAAAATGAATGTCAAAAAAAAAAAAATTCAGATCAGACATGGTCAAGAATAATCTCTATGTTCACCAGTTTGAACCGCATTGAAACAGAACGCGTCTAGAATAGGGGAAGCTGCATAGTGCATATAGCTTGAATTTTTTGAAGAGACTTTGGACATTTGTACCTGTCTCGAACCATCGTAACTTGATTTTTTCACAAGCTTCTCCACATTATAAATATTGCACCAGACCGAAAGCCATGACGTTCAATTCGAGGCCACATCAACCAGCATTGAGGTCACGAAGCTGGTAACGAATCCACTGTATCCTAAGCTAGTCTCATTTGCTGTTTTCTAAATACGAGATGACGATATGTGAAAACTCAATTTGTGTTAACCCATAATAGAACCAACCGCCACTAAGCAACTCTGAAAAGATTCCTTTCTTTCTTCTCTCTATCCACCACCCTCAGCCTTTGACTCGTCCACGTCAACTGCCACAGCTCGGGCATTACTACCTATTAGAAAGTCCAACACAAAAACTTAAAGCCATAAATGGAGGAAACCATGCATATAAAGAAAGTCCAACACAAAACTTAAATCGATTAGTGGAGAGAAACCACATGCATACAAAGAGTATAAAGATCCCGTAGATAAGTGAGAAAAGCACTTTTAAGACTCCTCTCATGCAAACCAAATTAGGAATTATATGCGACATTTGATGACCAATCCGAGGTGGGGTGAACACAAAATAAATTGAGGCAGATACAAGCTCACGTAACGTTAACATAATAAGAGAAATTAGTCAATGGATAACACATATTTCATTGATAATTTGTACAATATAAATGGGTAGATATTGTTTGCTATAATCATTGTGAAAAGTTAAACATAAAAATAAAAATTTGATCTGCATGAAAAGTAAATAAAAAAACAAAACTAGGAAAATATCTCCAAATAATCAATTGTGTATGCGCTACTTAATGTGATCTCTCCATGCTTATTGATAGAATATTTTGCATTGCAACTATGCCAATACTTTGCTATTTGGTTTGCTACTTTAAAATTATTATCGTCCACCTTCAAGCTTCACATACCATCGTTGCCCAAAAAAAAAAAAAAACAAACAAACAAACAAAGGATTTGAAAGTGCTGGAAAAGATAGGGAGAAGATGGCAGCGACGGCGGTGAATTGTGGCGTGGCTTGCTAGACAATGGTGATCGACAAGGGAGGAGCAATGGTCAGGGCATAAGGCAACTAAGGGGGTAAGAGGAGAAGGAAAATATAATATAGATTTGTGTGTTAGGTTTGATATATTCGAATTAGGTGGAGTTTTGATTTTCAAATCAGTGAGAAATGTCATTTTTTGACCATGCATTGGTTTTAGAGTTTTTAAGGGGACCATGAAAAGGGATTTGTTACACTACCCATAAAAAATACTAGCCTCCACATCCTCTCTCTTCTTTGCTCTTCATATCTTCTTGTTAGATCTTTAGATCTTGTGACTCACCAAGTAGTTGAGCCAGTACTCATTGTTGAAGATAGTGAAACCACTCTCTTCCCATGGTATTTCTCACCTTGGATTTTCATATATATATATATATATATATATATATATATATATATATATATATTATTTTGTGTGGTTTCAATTTTACTTTCATCATTTACTATTTGTTCTTTTTTGATTGGTGCATCTTTTGGTATTGTTCCGCAAAAACTAATATCAAAGCAAAGGAATTTAGGCCTTTTTGTTCGAGATGGCATCTATCAAGTTCAAAGGACACCTTTTGATGGCCAAAACAATTATGGGTTTTGAGGATCAAGATGAATGCGTCGTTGCATTAGGAAGGTTCCGATTAGAGCCTTGGATAGGAAGTATCCCGACGAAAATACTATGACCAAAACCGAGGAGATGGAAGAGAGGATGCACAACACCATCCAATTGTCGTCGTCTAACAAGGTGCTTCAGCGAACACCGACAAAGAAACGGCTTCAAGGCGGTGGAATAAGCTCGAGAACCTCTACATGAAGAAATCTCTTTATGGCTTGTTGACACCTAAATTTTTGGGGTTAATTTTTGATAAATAAAATATAAAAAAATAAATCGCATTACATATAGTTATTAGGAGCATATCTCAATATACTTGCATATTTATGGATTGGTAGCGGATGGGCTTAAGTTCTGAACATAATTGCATTGGATCGAGTTGGCGGTGGATGAACTCGGGTAAATGGTTTCGAGCTTTATTGAAGTTAAGCCTGCGGAAAGTGAAAGATTGGAGTAAGTTTCGTGAATATAACCAAGTTTGACACGAATTTGGGAAAGATTGAGCACAATTTTCACATGGGATCTAACAAGGCATGAAAAATCTTTGAGGAAGAATAAATATCTTTATTAATAGAAGATATTCTCGGTCAAATAGGTGCAAAGAAGTGTGATATTTCTATGCAAGAATTTGCCAAAAGAAGGATTAGGACATATATTTCTTGTTTTAAAACAAGAAAGTGCACCGATAAAGAAAATTTCTTGCGTCCCTACACATCCAGGGCGTGAGCAAAAAGGAAAGAATTGTGGCCGGAAAATCATGAATATTTGGTAAAGAATTGCGTGGGCCGAAAATCATGAATATTTGGTCAAAGTTGGGAGTATTCACGCATTTGAGGAAAGGAAAGGAAAGGAATAAAATGTATTATATTGGGTCTTTCCTTTGAAGGCCTTGGTTGTCCTATAAATAAAAAGAACGCCAACACTGTTGAGGGGGCCGGCAATTCATCATTCAAAAGGGGCCACAAAATGCACATACGGCCATTGAGAGGGCAAATCAGAAATTGAGAGTCGTGAGAAAGAGAGAAGAGGGAAAGGAGACCATTTCTTGTCAAAGAGTGTCCACTCACAATCACGTTCAACACGAGGCTTCAAGATTTCCTGGGGCTCGAGAAAACCTGATGTTGCTGCTGATCCCAAACCGTGGCCAGTACCACCTCACCGCGAAGCCCAAAGTTCCAGCTACCATTCTGAGCTGCGTAAAACCCAAGCCATGTCGCACCACCCGTGACCTGCGACGGCCTGTTGTCGCGTCGCACTGAGCCGCCCATGGCGTCCATGAAGTCTCCTATTCGTTGTTATTTTTGTAGGTTCTCGTTGAGAACAGCATATCGTGACAAGCTGCCCGTCGCTCACCGCAACCAGCAATCTCAGCAGCTTCCTGGTGAGCCTCAAAATCCACATAATTACGGCAACAAATCGAAGGATTCTCGGCAAAGGCCTGGCTTTAAATTTGAAGATTTCTTTTCCACTGCTTGCGGTGTGGAATTTGCAAGCGTCCAGGTGGCTAGCTAGTTTTTCAAGGTGGTGCTCCCTTGTCTCGCCCGGTCTCCTACGTGCATGCCAACGTAGAGTTGACCTTAATCCCCTGAACTATCCATTGCTGCTTTGATCCGTGCCACACACGAGGAGTGCCATCCATCCAGGGTGCGACGCCATCGTGTCAAACCGTCCCTCTTGTTCCACAATCCATGAGTTGCTGCGGTGCCCTGGCCTTGAATCGAGCGATCCCCGCGAAGTTTCCTTTTGTAGGTCCATTGGCACGATTGCCATCGACAACCAGCTTCGAGTTACTCACCGCATGGCACATCGACAGTGAATCATCCACTACGAGCCATCGTTGGTCCCATCATCCGACGAGTCCAAATTTGGGAACATATTACGAAGTAGGTAAATATATTATCCAAATTTAATTTGGTAATTTCCTTACTTAATTCATTAATATTGCGATTAAATTCAAATCTTCGAATGATGCATCTTATCCAAAAGTTTCCCGAAAAGCTTTTTTTAAATTAGGATTATTCCCTAATTTCACAACGCGCATATGATTGACAGTCGATTTCATGCTTGAAATATGACTTGCAATGGCACGGAAAATCGCCAATCTGATCTCACACTTGAGATACGATTCGTGATTTTATTTAAAAATTGGCCAACTGGATCTCAATGGCGAGATATGATCCGTCAATTTATTTCCCCAAATTAAATGAACATGGATGATGTCTTGTTTGATTTGGTGCCATGTTGTTCTTGATGCCTTATTTGTTTGCTCCTCGTAAAAGAAAAAAAAAATATTTGAGTTAGATTAGTTGCATGTTAGGATGTTACTTGTTTTAGGTTATTTTGCATGTTTAAAATAGGAAATTTATTTATTTCTGAATTTCTTAAATAAAAATACCAAAAAAAACATAAATTTAGATGTTAGATTTATGTTTCACTAGTTTAAATTGCATGTTTAATTATTTGGCAATTATTAATATCGAAATTAAAAAAAGAAAAAAAAAGGAAAAACAACAAAAAAAAAATCATCATGCATATGTCATGTAGAATTAGGGGGCATATTTTTGCACGTCATTGCATATTGGGGTTAAATTGCACCTAGTTTAATTTTAGATAATATTTTTCTTAATTTATTATAAGTTTAGGCATTTTCTTAAATAAATTGCATTTTAGGGATAATTTGGGTTAAGATAATATTTTAGTTTAAATTAGATTTAGTTTTAACCTAATTCCTAATATAAATTGAATAGGATCTTAATCTAGCTAGATAATTTTCACATTTTTTTAATTCCGAATTTCATAAAAATACAAAAAAATGTCTTAGAATAAATTAGTTTCAATCTTTAGGATATGTTGCATTCTTTCAAGGAAAAGAAAAGAAAAAAATGTCATATGCACGTCATTAGATTAGATTCATTGAGATGCATGCCATTTAGTATTTTTGCTAGGCCCATTTAATTAGAAATTACATGTCATTAGAATTAGGTCATTTAGTTAATATTGCATTGCATATTGCATGATTTTCATTAATTAAGGGAAAACAAAAAAGAGAAATTGCGTGTTAATTAGAAACCATATCTAGAGTTGTTGATGTGATTTTAATTTAACATTGCGAGATGCTTTCGTTGCTTTGAGGTAAGTTTGCGATTTATTTATTATTTATCTGGGTGTTAAATTAGTGGATTGCGCACCCGCATGATCGCCCTCACATGTTAGGGATATAGATTAAAAATTAATTTAAGTTGCATGCAAAAAAAAAAACATTTTTGAAAATAAAAGAATGGTACCGAAAAATGGCATTAGAGAAATCTAGTGTTTCCCGTCACCATAGTTGGATTCGTAAAGAAAAGCAAAACTCCCGTTACTTTACTTGGGTTTCTAATCAACCCACCAAAAATAGATTAGTGGCGACTCCTAGTTAAAAATCAATTGTACGTTAAAAATTTGAACCTAAGTTGCAAATTGGTACGGGCTTAGGAGAGCTTGAGTTAAGTCTAAACTTAATAATCCATTAGCCAAAACCCTAGGTGGTTCACACCTGAAAATTGGTCGCTGACATGGCTAGATTATTCTTAAAGCGGTGTCTTTACACACTAAAGATGCAAGAATGTGTTCCCATCCAAGAACTATTAGATGAATTTAATAAGATTATTATGGATATGAAAAATTCAGATTTAAAGTTAGATAATGAAAATCAAGTGGTAATAATGTTATTTCGAGCTCGTATGAGAATTTTGTGAATTCAATGTTGTATGGAAGGGAATCCACAACTCTTGAGGATGTGAAGGCCTCCTTGAATTCCACAAAGATGTGTACAAAGTTGAAAGTAATTGGCAATAGTGATAAAGTTGATGGCTTAATTGTTAAAATGAGGGTCAAATCATCATGATAGGCACGGTAGCAGAAAAGGCAAACAAATAGAGCAAGGTGAGTGAAGAGGGTCTAAATATTTCTTGTGGTCAAATCTAGGCTGGGTTTCTACTTTATAATTTACACAGTAGAACTACAAAAGAAAAAACAAAGGTGGAGTTGCTAGGGTTTAGAGTAGAAAAATATATATATAATATTACATGTGCGTGCGTGCATACGCACACACAAAAGATTGGTTTGGGTTGAACCAACTTTAAAGTACTAAGAAGAGGACCAATCCATATAACGTTACGTCTAGAGGCCTATGACCAATGATCGGATCAGACTGGTCGTTGGGCAAGTTTAGGATTGATCCATGTTAACCCTAGATTGATGCTTGCCCTTATTCCTGGGTGAAGACTAATAGCATCTAAGTTTCTAATTATTTGCAATTTTTTTTATTATATACGACTATTGAATTCGGCGGTTCTTATCATTTAACCTGTATAATTTCCTAAATCATTTTATTGAATAAATTCTAATTTTCCAAGAATTTGAATGATAAAAGTGGCGGTTATTTCCTAAAACATGATTAATCACACCGGTGTTCGTGCTCCATATGCAAACTAGATTTTGCATTGCGCACTAAAAAGGTGTGCTGATGGGTTTTTGTCAAAGCATATCATCTGAGTCAAGTCAATGGTTGTCTACTTCATTACTTTTCCGACCTGTTTCGGGAGCCGCAAGTGAAAAGGTGCACGTTCACATCATCGAGACCATGGAGCGTTGACTCTTCTCGTGATTCTAAAAACCCTTCTTCTTTGTCGAATCCGGGGATAAGGTATTGTATCAACGGATTCCGGAGCCGCGAGGAAGAGTTTGAGAATTGGAATGGGGAAAGCAGATGGTCCGCAGCCATGGACCGCCACCGTCCTCCACAATACCGCAGCTAACTAAAAACTTAAAGACCTTGGCGGATTTCATCCTGAGTTTCAGCACACGACAAATTTACAAGCGAAACGAATGAATCCAGATTGATTTGGGCCCCAACTTTAGTTTTCCAACGACATGATTAGCATTTACCTGTAATGCTATTCCGGGCTTGAGCTATCTCAGTTTGTTCTGAGTTGGAGTTTCTAGGATTTCATTTGCAGATATGCCTCTGATGAGCAAAGCTCAGATTCCGCCTAAAAGGTCTCATTACTGAAACTGATGCACCTCAATGCCATAGTACTGAATCCTGATGCTGGTTCATTTGGATTTTAAAAACGGAGAAACGTCAAAGGATACAGGAACGTCTCATCAGGTAGGCATTGGACAGTAAATGTAGAACGGTAAAGATTGAAAACATGGAAACTAAATTCGCTCCTATACCTTACATGAACTTTCTATACACACCTTCTAGTGTTTCTTCAATGCATAATGTAGTTTCTCTAATAGACTTATTCATCATGCACGCTGATTCGGTAAAATCCAGCAACACAGCAAGTTTCTTCAGCACTCAATTTCCACTTCTTGTTCTTCGACACAAAGTTACTTGGGAGTTGAAATTATTCTGGAACTGTTCTTGCAGCGGACACCTCCTTAGGTTGCTCTGTCTGACTGGGCTCATCCTCATTTTCGCCCGTGAGCTCCTCAAGCGACTTTCCTTTTGATTCAGGGACTAATAGAGTGAATAACATCCCGAAGAAGTTGATCACGCCGAGCATGATCAATGAGTTCTTGACCCCAATGCCCGCTGGGTAACCAGCATCTCTATCCGCCGCTGCTTTCCCCTGAGCAGCATACAAAACCCAAAGGGGCCCCGACGATTGCCCCCTGCCTTTCCACATGCTGCTGATATGCCGTGGCAAAGTTGACCGGAGCCCGCAGGGAATATCTCCGCCGGCACGACGAACGTTGTGGCATTGGGCCCGAAGTTGGCAAAGAAGAAGGTCAGTGAGTACATGAAAACGAAGCCGAAGTGGTTTGGCTTCAGGGTCCAGTGATGGTAAGGGATTGCGAGCGCGAACATGAACACGGTCATGAAGAAGAAGCCCATGAATTGGATAGCGAACCTTCCGATGCTATCAATCAAAGCAACCGTGAACCAGTATCCGGGGACAGTGCCGCAGAGCGCAATCAAGGTCTGCGCTCTGGCAATGTGGAAGACTTCATGAACTGCGTTCATGTTCTGTGCGGGGAAGCCAACCCACCTTGCTAAAGATGTCCTTCTGGAAGAGATTGAGCTGTAGTAAGCAATGTCCAACAAGAACCAAGTGGTGGTGGTCCCGACGAGGTGGAGCCCGTGGCGGCGAGCGAACTCTGCTGAACAAGCCGAAGTTGTTGGATCTCTCTTGTGCAATCTTTTCTATCTTCTCTTCCTCGGCCTCAAGGTCAACGTTCAACACCTTAGACATGTCGGTTGCCGCCTGCTTCTGGGCATTCTTGGCCACTAGGGCGGTGTAACGAGCAGTCTCAGGCATCTTCATTCGCCAGTAGTAGGTCATAGCGGCCGGTATTGCCCCGAACATCAGAATGATCCTCCAGATGTAATCGGCTTCCGGAACAGTGGAGCCTGGCCTATCTTTGTGAGTACGGAGGAGCCTTGTATGCATTATCAAATGCGCTCGAGACGATGAGGGCCACGATCCCTCCAACCAATATCCCAAATCCTTGCATGGCGAAGACTGCAGCAATGAACGCGCGCCACGGGTCTTCTTGTTGGCATATTCAGACATGATGGTCGCAGACAACGGGTAGTCGCCGCCGATGCCGAACCCAAGCCAGAACCGGAAGAAACAGAGGTAGCCATAACGCCTTGGGCTGGTGGCCCAACGAGAGCCCTGAGGCGAAGGAGCAAACAACCATGAGGACCAGAGTTATGCCGTAGACTCGTTTCCGTCCCAACTTGTCACCAAGCCACCCGAAGAAGAGCTGCCCGGCCAAAGTGCCACACAGTGCGACACCGTTAACAGCAGCTGCGACAGTGGGAGGCAAAGTGCCGGGCTTGGCAGAGTCGGGATTAAAGTAATATATCCGGCCGAGTAACTTGGTGACCAGAGATATACTGAAGAGATCATACGCATCGGTGAAGAATCCCATCCCGGCGATCACAATTGCAGTGAAATGATACCATTGTGTCTTGGCCACATCAAGAGCATCAAGTACCCCCAATTGGTTTCGAGCCATAACTGGCAATCACTCCACCTCTGCCAAATGAAAGATCATTTTAGTGGTTTTAATGAATGCATCATACCCGTCCTGTACCTTCAGTGGCAGAATTACAAGAAATTGAACGCGTCTAGTCAAAACGTAACAAAACAAGAGGCTAATTATGAACAATCCTCTGCCTCTCAGTAGCCAAGTGAACCAAGTTGAAGAGGAGTGAAAATTTGACACGCCTTCCAAAGCTTGTACAAAGGCTAAGGTATTACATGAGTTTCAGATTCGTGGAATCTCTCTCTTCGTAAGATGTTCGATGAACGATATGATTAGGTAGGACACTTGAATCATCAAAAGACCGAAAAAGATGGCCCAACCAAACGGTTTAAATTATTGTGTGTGACCTTCGAAGTCAATGTTTCAACAACTCCGGGTCTTTAATCATCTTTAAACCCTTGATTAAGCGGGAAATTCATGTTTCTCATGTCGACCCTGCTGATAGCTTCTTAGCTACAGTTATCATATGCTCCAGAGTTCAGACTAAAAGAAGCAGAAAAGTTGCAAGGAAAAGTTGTCACAAATTGTTAAGACCCTCTTCTAAAAAACAAGTAGCTGAGTTAACAGGAGAATCTGCTACTAAGGGATTTCCCAAGAACAAGCATCAAAAGACTCTAAAAGGAGTGCAGAGGCAAGAATTACAACATACCAAAGCCCACTTGTTCGTGCAAGAGGAGATTATTTCCATTTGATTTCGGTGAAGGGAAAATTTGCCTTTATGTTTTATTGTTGGTTTTATCGAAGAAGACAAAGTTGGGAGGAACTGTTAAGCGTATTCAACAGCTCCATATCTATCTCTGATCTCAGGTGGAAAGGAACGAGCTTGAGGACCATCACTTGTTCGTGCAATGCAAAATGCTTCAGTTGAGTCCAGAAGTATGAGATATGACAAGCAGAGAGCAAAAAAAAGGGCTTTGATGGTCGCTAAATAAAAACCATCCTATGTCTTTTACGACTGCAATTATAATTTATTGAAAGAAAAGAGGAAAAATGATTGTGCATGCAAAAGGAGGAGCAGAAAGTTACTAGGCAGATCTCTCTGAACCTAGCGGTGGAGTCCGCCACTCATGGGAGGGAGGGAGGGAGGAAGAAGAGAGAGAGAGAGAGAGAGAGAGAGAGACTGACCAGCTCAGGATAGTCGACGAATGGTGTTGATTCCAAGTTGGAAATGAAGAGTGCAACTGGAGCAGAAATGGTCGGGTACTTAAGGGCTTCTTTTGGCCTGCTGAAAGTCGAGTCAACATTGGCGTCTACCCGTGTTTGCGTCGATATTTTAAGTCGTCGTGGAGCTCAAGCGGTGCGTTTTCGCTCGCGGCAGGTGTCTCTCTCCTCAACGTTACGTCAGAAGGAAAAGAACAAAAAGAAGAGAGAGAAACTTTGAAGACATTTCTTCTTTCTACGCGTGAAACGATAAGCCAGGACCAGGAGGGTTCTATTCATTGTTGACCACGGTGCTTCAAAGGAAAAGAACAAAGTCAGAAGTATGACCCAATGGAGATTGATTGATTACTGCAATGAAGGGGAAAAAAGAGAACCGTTGAAAAGTCAAGGGTAACGGCCCAATCAAGTAAGTGAGTGGTTGTGAAAATATGATGTGGGCAATTTTTATATGATGAAGTTTTGGTGGGTGACCTGAGAAAGAAATTGTTTGAGGTCATCAATACGATTATGTGTGATGTGCTTATTTAGTACGTACAACCTTTTCGATAGTAGTTTTCTCAGGCCATTTTATATATATTTTGTTGATTAACTATAAAAGAAGCTGTCCAATTAATTTAGTAAGTCCAGAGGAGCAGGAGAAATAAATCCACTGGTCATCTGTGACTTTCACTGCATTACCTTGGCCGTCCTTGTCCTAAAGAATTCGTGTTCTCCCTCGTATTGCCCTGATAGTATTTGAAGGATCTTTCTTCCATGTTACGGGCAATCGCCCACATATTTAACGGAAATGATGCCATCCAGTGAAAATATAGAAAATTGTCCAAAATTTTTTAAATATAATGTGCGGCACTCAATTCAAACCTTAAACCTTTTAATTACGTGGTGTAGTCTCTAAATATTCTGATAATTTGTCAATGTAATCCCCTCCTAATCAATTTTTAGGAAATTATTGACGTGGACGCCAACCATTTTGTGATATGAGTCCACTGATGATGTGGGCCAGTTCGACAAATTTTTTTTTTCTCTTTTTCTTTTTCTTTTTTTTTTTTTTTTAAATCATCTCACTCAGCCACCAGACTAGGCCCAACGACTTGTCGGGTGAGAGCTCGCTGCCTCTCCCCAAGCCTTAGCTAGTGCCGACGGCCCTTGTAAGCCTTCATGGGTAAAAAAAAAAAAGAAGAAGAAAATAATTGAAAATTTCATAAAATTTTTAAAAAATTACAAAAATTGTCGAATCAGCAAGTTTAGACTAAAATAGATTGGAATGACTATATTAGTAGATCATCAAAAGATTCAAAACTAAATTAACACAATTAAAATATTTATAATTAAATTAATAGTCATACAATATGTTTAGAACTTCGCGACAAAGGTATGTAGGAGAGTGAATCTTATGAGAGATCAGTTATTGTCATGATAATGGTTAGCAAAGTTTGAAAAACAGCAAAGTCGATTTTATTTTTATGTTTTTCAACACGTTAGAGAGTAAATTATTTCATCAAAAGTTATTAAATTCGCATATTCAATCATTCATTATCTTATTGGAGTTAGTATGCCGAGCCTTTGATGAGGATTTATGTATTATTCGGATTTTTCAAAAAAAAAAAGAAGAAGAAGCAATTTGAATGTGCTTTTTACTAATTATAGAAATGAAATGCATAATTGTAGACCAGTACATAAGATCTAGAAAATCAACGTTCCAATCATGGGGAAAAGAATTATCCATTTTTAGTCGACGAGGGCAAGATCAGTGATTCATGAGTATACAAAAACATTCACACCGCCTAATAAGGATTATTTTGTTTTAATAAAAATATTTCCTTCCTAGAGATGGCTCGAAAAAATGTTAAATTATTATTAAAATTGTCAATGTTAGTCCCAACCATGCTACATGAGATGGCTAGCATCCATTTCGGCAATTTTTCAAAGCCAAAAATTATCCAGATGGACTCAATTGACATAATTAAAAAAATTTATGATTAAATTGACAAAAAGCAATAGATTTAAGATTTTTGAACAATTTTCCCAATTTAGCTACCTAGGAATGATGCAAATTGCATGAACTAGTTAAGTCCAAATTTTTGGCCTAATCCATATGAGTTCGCATGCAATTTGTGAGATTCAAATAGGTGCTTCTAGTTTTTTAGCTAGAGATCCCCAACATCTAACCAATTGCACCAATCCTAAAGGGCAAAACCTATTGTGGGGGAGTTAAAAGACAGTAGCAGATGATATTAGATAGGGTAAATGACACAAATAGTCATTGAACTTTGGTTCAATGTGTAATATGGTCTCGAAATTTAATTTAATACGTAATGTCATCATCAATTTTTAATTTGTACAACGTGGTCCACTTTTGGTATATGTTTAATATAATTCCTAGAATGTATGAAAACGTTCAATATTGTTCCCAAAATATTAAATAAGAATTGTGCTTTGTAGGGAACAAAGACAGAAATAAGGATTGATGGACAAGAGAAATGAAAAACGACATCTTCTGACACAAACATTGTGTTAGGGATTAGCCGCACAACCAATTATTTAAAATTTAACCAACTTAATTAGTGGCAGTTAATTAAATATTGTATTTACCATAAAAATTGTTGTAACCAGGAATGTCATGACTAATATACGAGTAGCATGCAAAGCCAAGATTACAATGTGAATTCAGAAACCGAATTTTTCGTAGGGATCATTATAAGAGTCGATCAATCACTTGCTGAATGATTGGTAAACCTGGACTTCAAATGGATTTCTCAAAACATGCTGAATAATACATCTTTTTAGCGTTATGACTGCATATAAGTGAGGCCACGTTAATATTCTCTACGAACTTTCTATTTAACTTCCCGACAATCAGTGACTATCCAAACAGAAGAGGACACCCATGGACGCGTACATTTCATACTCATTTCATTGGCCATTTGAGTTGACTTTGATTCAGCAAGATGCTGAAGTTGGTTTGTTAACATCACATTGTGAAACTTGTTCACAAGTTTCCACTACCGCGTCGAGGCAAAACGCGTGTACGAAGAATAAATTTATCATGGGAACTGATTTGGATTTTTTTTTGGTAAAGGCGAAAAATTGTTGGGTTAAATATATATTAGTTTAGGATATTTTATGAGATGAAAATTAATTTAGAATAAATGTGTCGTGAAGCACTATTGAGATTTCTAATGATATCAAGCCAACAAACAAGTAATTCTCGCTCCCACTTTGCTCGGTTTCACTCTACTCCAAAAAAATAACATTCTGTCCTTGTTTAAGTTGCCGTCGTTCTCTCTGTGTTCCTGAAGCAAGCCTCTGCATAAATTAATGAAACCTGATTGGTCTTTTTTGTCGAGATCGTTCTTGCCCCGTGGAAGGCATCATTTGGTACGATTTGGGATTGATATTTGTGGCAGAATATGATTGTAACTCTCTGAAAAGGACTTGAAAACTCGGAAAGCTTTCACATTCGAGCCTCCCGAACATCTTATCTTCAGAATGTCATACGGGCACGCCAAGTAGTATAAAGAGTCAAAACTCTCGCTATTCATCTGTGTTCTTTCTCGAGCACTCCAAGACAGCGGATCTCAAACTCAATTCATCTGATCTAAAAGGAAAATAGAAAGGGTTAGGCATTGCAAGTGGGTAAAATGTCGGCCTCGTGGTCAACTCTTACTGCCGAATGATGGCTTCTAGAGGATGTAAAAGCGGAATGAGTAAAATTAGGTTCGAATGAAGAGGTCAAAGCATGTGTGTTTTTCTTGCTCAGACTAACAGATTTTCAACCCTATGAGGCATCTGAGTTTTCGCGTGATCAAAAGCTTCTTTTCAGATTATGTTGACCGTCCAATTAAGCGGCTCTTGTAAGTTAAATGTGCATGATTTTGTAAGTAATAGATGAAATATACTACGCTTATGACCTAAAAATTTGTAAGTGATTGAGTTTTCTCACACAATCATTCATGATCTTTGAAATTACTGGGCTCAGTTATGGGTTGTATACTAAAAGGTTTTAAGAAAATGACATTTTTTTCTTTAATTACGTGCAAATTAATTCACACGGGTCGTGCTAAACGTTTGGCTAATGGGAAATGATGGGTTTATTTGAAAGGAAGCTGTTCATCTTTCGACATTCCCACCTTGGTAGGCGTGGTCCTTTTGACCTAAATAGGAGACACAAAAGTTAGTAGGACCTGAGTCCATTCACTATTCAATTCTCATTTCTCTGGAAAATCTGTTGTCTTCTATTCTAAATATAATAATTAAAACCGGTATGCGTCATCTATTGAACACAAATTGCATATACTAATTAGTTTTCAGATACAATGTGAACAGATTTTTTTTTTTTTTTCCGTCTTTAACATATAACTACAGAGCTTACTCAATTTTGGCTATTATTTTACCATTAATTAAGATCAATAATGTTCTTTTCTTCTTCTTTTTAACTTTTCTAAGTTAAGTTTTTCTTTCTCTGACATTTTTATTCTACCTCTTTATAGAGTGTGAAGAGCAAAAGGGTAAGAACTTAAAAATATTGTGAAAATATTATCGTATTGTAATTCTTTAACTTTTGTAACCTTTATTCCTGAATGTGCGAGAAATTTAGAGTATAATTCTAAAGTTCTAAGAAATCAAGAGGCGCAAAGTGTGGCGGTGTAAAACTAGATATATACAAATTATAAGTCTGAGCAACGAAAATCATACAAGCATCATTTATAAATAAATAAAAAAAGTAGTGTCTAAGATATTACATAGAGTCAAAAGTTGTGAAAAATTGATTTAAATAATTATATTAAAATTTGGTGCAAAATTTTAAAACTAAATTAATAGAATTTAAATTATTTATGAATGAATTGATATTCATATAATATATTTATGGTTGGTTGTGTAATCCTTCCTATGATCTGTACATGCAAGGAACATGCATCGTAGCTTGGCAGTGTGGTGAGGGTCAGGCGAGACCCGTGACACATTGATGTTGACAGTTTTTTTAATATTTGTTTGGTTGTAGATGTGGACCTTCGTCCTGACGTCTCATTAACGGCGGTGGACCATATTTCTTTTGTCATTCAGCCGAACATTATTAATTTCGTTTGCCCCCATAGAGGGTGTTACGTTGACTCAAATTTCACTGGCTGGATGACCGAAACTTCAATTACCCTCTTGGACCGTCCATACATTGATCGAGGGACAGAGGAAGCTTCCCAGCAGAAACAGGAACGCGCAAACGGGTTACCAGCCCTTACGTCTGATGGCGAAGCTTTTGCACGAAACCTGAAACCTATGTTGTTGTCGGGTTTTAGATTGTCGTGACATCCCGAAGGACTCCAAATGCTGAGGTGGGAACGAGAAGAAATGTTCTATTGAAATATAATACGCGAAAACGACCTGATCTTACAAATTACGTCAATATGAAATCACTACAGAAATAAACGATAAATAATAAGCGATATCAAAATTTACGTGATTCGATCTAAAAGATCGATCTTACGCCCACGTAGCCAACAACAAATAATTTACTATAATCGAGACCGAGTTTATAATCTCTCATACGCCGAAGTGTTTCTGCATTTAAATTTAAATTCAAACCCAAAAATTTATAAATAAATAACTTATTTGGACATGCTCCTCACGCAGTATAAAATTACCGCGCATTCAAACTTAAAGTAAAAACGTTCTATGTACGCCAAAAACAACAACTCCAGCTTTCGTTTTTTTGCTCCATGTACATATGACCTTCGCGTTCTTTCTTTTTTGATCGCGTGGCTTCTGCAACGGCTCCTCTGGGCATGCGGCTTATCTTCTTTATTTTTATCCGTGTGGTGCTCACACTGCAAAAGGAAAAATCTAGGCGTTTTATGTGTGCCCAAAGTAAAAAAAATTTGACCTTGGGCCCCACTGCTTCAACAAGTACTCGGCCACTACATGTGAGAAACAGGAAACCCTTTCTATTGTCCTTTTGCGCTATTATCCTTTTTTTACCCCACGAAACAAATATATTTAGATTTGTAATAGATAAGTCCAAATCTTTTTGTCTTGTAGCATCCAATATTTCACCTCTGGTTGAAGACGTTTTTCACGCATGAGATTTGAATCTGTCTAGGAAAATCTTTCTCAACAAATTCGGCTAATAAATCAATATTTGAATCTCGGACATTAATTTAACAATTTTCCACACCGACCCTTCGATATTTGAAGTCGTTTAAGTTATATCTTCTCATCATTCATGCTGCCCTCCTAACGTGATGAGCACTTACTTCACTGGGACGCTAATCTTGCTGGCTCAAGCAAAGCTTGAACTTCGCCAAAAGAACAAATTTAGTCACCATGTCTGTTTGATTATTTCTTTGTAGCAATCTCTTTTCACAATAACATTACCTTTAGCTAAGACATCTTGGATGAAGTGATACTTGATGGTGATATGCTTTATTTGCTCGTGATAAATTAGATTATCGCCAAATATAGCGCACGTTGGTTATCACAGTGTATATCAACACTTTTTTATTCTAGCCCAAAGTTCGAGCAAATTTTGTAATCATATTGCCTCCTTTGCTACAAAGGCTAGTGCCATTTACTTTGCCTCGTTAAAGATAAGGCAACGTGATCCGTAAGGACACTTTCCAACTAATTGCACCACTTGCTAGCGTAAACAAGTACCCTACTAAAGACCTATAATCATCTAAGTCATCGGCTTGATCCGAATCCACAAGCTAGTGGTCTCATTGCCACTACTATCCCTCTGATATACTATACCCATGTCTGTTGTCCCCTTTAAATATTTGAAAATCCACTTCACATCTTCCTAATGTGTTTTACCATTATGCTTCATATAACGACTAACTACACTCACAACTTGTGAAATATAAGGTCTAGTGTACATAATATACATAATATTACCCATGGTATTAGAATAAGGAACACGAGATATATGCTTATCCTCATCTACAATCTATAGTGATAATTTATCTCAAAAGTTTAAGTGCTTCCCTAAATGCATGCTTACAAATTTCGCCCGTGCGTATTAAAACGTGCCACAATCTTCTCATTATATTTCTTCTAAGATAGATGTAAAACTTTTGTAGCCCTGTCACAGAAATATCTCCATACCCAATATTTTCTTTGCAAAGACCTAAATCTTTCATCTCAAATTTGATATTTAATTGCCTCTTCAAAGACATCAATATCAAACATATTTTTAGCCGCTATCAGCATATCATCAACATAGAGTAATAGACAAACCAAAGAACCATTCTCTAATCTTCTAAAATAAACACAGCTATCCATCGACTTTTCAAATAGTCTTGACTAGTCATAAAAGCGTCAAAACGCTTATACCACTGCCTTGAGACTGTTCAGTCCATATAAAGACTTCTTTAATAAGCAAACATGATCTTCCTTACTTGAAATAGCAAATCTCTCTCGGCTGCCTCATGTAAATCCGCTCCTCCAACTTATCATGAAGAAATGTAGTTTTCACATCTAGCCGCTTTAACTTAAGATCCTACGCAGCAACTAAGGTAAGTAAAATACGAATAGAAGTATGTCTTACCACCGAAGAGAATACCTCATTATAGTTAATGCTCTCCCACTGTGTATAGCCCTTCACCACAAATCTCGCCTTATATTTCGCTGCCTTGACACCGAAAATGCCCTCTTTTCTTTTAAAGACCCATTTACTTCCAACAATCTTCTAGCTTTGGGTACTTTGACCAACTCCCATGTTTGATTTCGATGGAGTGATTCCATCTCTTCACTCATAGCTCTTAGCCAATGCACCTCGAGTAAGACGAATGCTCATCCGTCTCTCAACTTCGTAACCTACAGTCAATGCATAAACAATATCTATATAATTGTAACGTACAGGTGATTTATGCCTTCTCTATCTTTCGGCGGCTATAGTGTGTTGCGGCTGTGTTGGTTGTTCATCGGCATCGACTTTAGGAATTGCAGCCTTATTTGCGCCTCAACTGCGTTACCCTCGAGATCTTTGAAGTCTCCAC
Organism: Eucalyptus sp. ANBG9806169; assembly: GCA_014182395.1. Classification (NCBI taxonomy): domain Eukaryota; kingdom Viridiplantae; phylum Streptophyta; class Magnoliopsida; order Myrtales; family Myrtaceae; genus Eucalyptus; species Eucalyptus sp. ANBG9806169. The sequence goes on from CM024583.1 coordinate 3,567,576, forward strand.
CTGAAGCTCCACCTTTACTAATGACACCATGATTTGTCTACTTTGTTGGTTATGTCTCGAGCTCCTCTATTCAATGGGGATTTCGGTCCAAAAGCTAGAGATTACAGTTCGAATTCTATCATGTGCAAACTACTTTAAATATTCCATGGAGCTTCAAGTAGCTAGTTCTCACACTAATGCCACTAGATTATTAAAAAAAAAAAACTAAGAATGGAAGACTAGTCTCAATGATCCCTAATCAATAACGGTGAAGTTTTACACCCATGATTGGAATGCTTGATTTGAGTTATGATTACTATTCTTTTTAAGGTGAACCTGTCAGTACGCACCATCAGATGAAAAATAGGATAAAGTTAGAGTTATCCTACACCTGGTGCACAAAGGCAAACTTTTGCCTTAGACAAATCAGGATTTGCTATGATTGAATATGCACAGGGGATTCCAAAACTTTGAACAAGGGGCTCCAAACCAAATGGTGGTATAGCCTTTTCCAACTTAGGCCACCACCATGGTGGTAGCTTTCCCTTAGTAATCTATATAAATGCATGATGATAAGCTCTTCCTTTTTAAGATTACCTTTAAGAGCGACAAATGACTCTAATTTCCAAGGGATTGATCATTTACTAGCAAGTAATGTTTTTTTTGCACTCTGTTCAATTTGCTTTCAACTAGTATTAGTACTCGTCTCATTTAATACCATGACTTTTGTTTAAGAAAAAAAATTATTTTAATGAGTTTTATTGTTTACAAATTAGTAATTATTGAAAATTTGTAACATTTTTTTGTAACTTTTCCGGTGAAGTATTTCCTTGAAGATTTTGTTATTTTCTCTCCATATCACAATAATATTGTCGATTTCATATAAAAACAATAATTAGATATTTTCCAACTATTCGAGTATCTTTATTTCATATTAACATATAATATGAATCAAGAACTATGCCTGTGTAATTTAGTAAAAGGAGAAACATTCATGTAAAGTAGGATGCTACTTAACGGCTAAAATATAAAAAAACTAATATGCCATAATTTTAAACAAATGATAAATTTCAAGCCCGGGCATTGCACGGGCGCGTTCTAATTTACATTGACAAAGGGAGAAATAGATAGATATAGGTCTGATTTAGAAGGACGTAAGGGGGGCCCTTGGGCCTTGGCCCTCAAACTTCAGTAGCTTCGTATTCTTTGTGAAATTTAATAAAATCTGCCAACTAAGCCTTTTAATGAAATTTGCCTCCAGGCACAAAAACAGGCGCATGACTATTCATGTATTTACGCCTATTACACAAATAAATGGACCAAAAATATTTTCTACATTCAAGAAAAATATATAAACATAAATTATTGTTGATAATTGAAATATTTCCCATTGACTAATTATTTCAATTAATATAAGCGGCCACTTCTACGAAAATATTTTCCAAATCATTCATTTTCTATTAAACAAACAGAATTTTCAATTAGAATAAAAAGACACCTAGCGTTAGTAGATGATAACCATGTTAAGCTTACTACTTAACCAATTAATTAAACTAGCAATTTACTCGTGTTTCAGTTGGGTTTCTAATTTGATATCTTAAATAAACTAATTATATATTTTACAAATAAAAATTTATAGTTAAATGGTTGTCAAATTGATTAAGTTTTAGAATAGACACAATTAAGGAAGTTGATGTCTATATATGATTATATTCACTATTTTTGTCATATTCTGATACTCGTTCGAATTATTGTAAAAGTTATCATTACACTGGTCTCTTCAATCATTTGTTTACTACTCATTCATTGTTTTATTTTGCTATAGTTGCATTTGAAGAACTCTTGATAATATGCATGAAATGCCAATCATAAAATAAATGGAACGGAACCGCTGAACAAATTCTTATAACGTGAATAATGAGCTAAATGTATTTAATTATGTACAATATTCAATAGTGTAACTAATTACAGATAGTTGTTATCGTAAAATTCATATTACACATAGTTCAATGATCAATCTATGCTTTAGTGTATTAAGTTGTATTGCAAATAGATAAAGTAGTCCTTTTTATTTGACAGTCAAGGTAGGTTAATACTGCAACAAATAAAACTGTTCATCTAATTAAAAAATAATAAAATATGTGTATATGGCTAATAATTCTGATTACATAAGTTTTCTACAAGGTCAAAATATATTTTCAATTTAATAGGGCGAATGCTTTCTTTTATCATTACCATTTTCATTGAGAAAATTATAAATTGATGAACACTGTTGGAAAATTGCATTAGGTTCTAGAAACCTACTTGTCATAAGGATTCCATGAACCTAACTTTGTTTCGAAATACCTCCTGAACTCGATCGAGTTAGCCCGATAACCCATCTCAATTCATCAAATTTTGAAAGCGATGGCCAGCTGACAAGCATGTGCTTGTCACGCGCACTTTTTGCGATTTTCCCGAAGGCAGTTTGATCCATAAACGACCACAAACCTATAACGCCAAGTTAAAATAAAAAATAAGTCAGTCGACCTTACCCTTACTTGCACACAAGAAACTGCCTAGTTAGTCGACCGCCTCCATGTAGCTCTTTTCCCATATATATAATGATTCTCCATCTCCAATTGTTCCATCCATCCTTGAGAAAATCCCAACCCTTTCTTTCTGATTTGCAAAGTTGGAACAAATTTGGAGCTTTTTAACATTTTCGATATGCGCGTGTGGGGCATTGGTGAAATCTGTTTTTTCTTAATACCAAAATGCCCCAAAAAGAAGGCAAAACGAGTGCGTGTCGAGCATCCATTCATTGGTCAACTATTAATTCCGACGGTGATGAGCTCGAGGGCATTGCTGCGTCAAAGTATTCAATTTCGCAGTATTTTGAAACAAAGTCGAATTAGAGAAATTTCAAGAAAAGAACTACACTTCAGGGAGGTTATCAAGCCAAAGTGATCAAGTTCACGAGCATTTTGGAACAAAGTCAAATCTGAAAGCAAACTTGGAGAGTTGAGTGACCATTCGGGGCCATTGAAATTTTCCCAAATACCCATGATACCAGAAATTTAGGAAAATTACTAAAGTGCATGTGTCACGGCCCAGTTTTCCATGCCAAGGACCGTAAATGATACATGAAGACTAAGCAAACCTCGAAACTTCTAAATCCCAACCTTTCTTGTGTATTTTAGAACACTCTAGGGAGCGGACAATATTGGAAATGTATTCTCTTGTAATATATGCCATGGTAAATGGGGAGATAAAATCTTCATCATTAGATTAAGGAGAGATCTATGATTGTAAATCGAGAAATATATTTATATATAAGAGTCCTCTCTCCCTTATATGTATCATTTCACAAGTAATAGAATTTCTAGAAGTTTCTCTCTAGAGTTTCTCTCTACAATTCTTGTAAGCATGAGTGAGTAAGACTAACTTGTGAAAAGATTTCTAAGAGTCACACGGATAAAGGAATGCTAGGATCAACCAATCAGCGACACATGCCTCGTACTCTAAAGTACTAACATTTTATGTGAAAATCAGATTTGGCATTAATGCACGCTTATGTTGCCTCACAAGGCTAACCTCCAAAGCACATGATGGTGTCCGGGTCTTGAAATTCATTTGTACGGACATCTTCCATAGGTAATACCACTCATCAGGAATAGAAAATAAAGAAAAAGAAAACGTCGGCACTGAAAAGATTAAGGAAGGGTACATCATCCGCTTAACACTTTAAGTCCTAAACTTTTGTCTTCGTATTCATTTAATCATAAACCTTTTTTGGTGTCGACATTTAGTCATAAACTTTTTACATTGTGTCAATTCAAATATTTAAAGGCCAATTTTGGCAAGATTTTTAACTGGGGACTTATTTGCTGGTACAACGTGCGGCATTTTTTTTAATATTTTAATATTATTTTTATTTTTATATTTTATATTTTTATTTTTCTATTTCTCTATTTCTTTTTTTCTTCCTCTAGCTAGGTTGCTAGAGCTCGGCGACCAACTAGAGGCGACGTGGCGGAGTTGAGGTCGACCACCGACCACCTCACTAGTGGCCGCGAGGCCGCCTCGAGGTCCAGGCGGCAAGGGCGAGCCCCTTGACTCGGCGCGGGCGCTTGACGACAATGGCAAGGCGGAGGGATTAGCTCGGCGGACGGCGAGCAAGGCGTGGTGACGCAGCGCCGTAGGCGAAGACGCGTGCATGGGCGCGCGGCGGGGCAGCGCGACTGCGGCGGCGGCCTCCGCCCCCGCCCTCACCGCCCAAGCCTTGAGGGCGCCTCGCGAGCGGGAGGCTACGCCCTCGCGGATCGGTGAGGTCGAGCCTCGCCAACCATGGGTGAGGCTCGACCTCTCCAAATCCGCGAGGGCGGCCGGAGGAAAGAAAAAAGAAAAAAATAAAAAATAAAAATATTTAAAAATATTTAAAAATATTAAAATATTATTAAAAGTTGTCCTCATTAGCGCCGATTAGGCCCACTTCAAAATTGACCTGGCGTCCGATCGGCCAAAATCCGACCAAAATTGGCTGGAAATAGATTGAATTGGCACGACATAAAACGGTTTAGGACTAAATTGGCACCAAAAATGTTTATAGACTAAATCAAAGACAAACAAAAGCTTTTTGTTTTTTGGCACTTTCTCCCAATCCTTCAAAAGCAATCAAGTGGTCCGGATAAAAATAGAGGATGTCATTCAAAGGAGTGGCAGTTCAACGACACTTCATAATCTTTGGACAACCTTAGGAAGTAGAATTGCTTTGTGATTAGCCATCCTCGGTTCATTCACTCACTTTTTTACTGCATTGTAGAACAAGATATGCACCCCCAGACCCGCTCGTCAGGAGAAACCTTCGAGATTCTAAGCCGAAGAACTAAACACAAAGACAAAGGTTATAGCCTTTCCCTCGAACTGAAATGAAGTTTGATGATCCAGAGACTTGAATGATTCTCTATATCTTCCATTATTGAACGGCCAGCAGTTACTTATGCTTTTGCTCCAAGAAATGACTGTAAAGGAAACAAAAAATGTTACAGGAGAAAAACCATAGACAAAGAGCCGACAAATAAAAAGAAGAGCGAAGTGTCTGCCGGTGAACGTGAAGGCCCACAAAAACATTTTGTGTTGGCATTCTTCGATGCCAATACTAATAAACCCTTATGAGGTTGCAACACAAAACATTTGATTCACGACAGTTGCAAAGGTTGGTTCTAATAATTAGCTCAAGATAGTCTAATCAAGGTTCTATAGAAGCCTCAGTTATGTGCTTCATTTAGAGCATTTGTCACCATCCTAGACAATCTGAAGGTGATAAGAGCGGTAGAAATGCCGAAGACTGAGGTAGAAAAATGATGGAGGTAACTGATCCTCTAATATGAATCTAGATCTCGCAGCAAGATTTAAACTCTGAACGCAACAGGAATACACATGTTATACCAACTACTTACTTTTCATTACTACAATGAAACGTACCAAAAGCCGTGTTTTTGTATCCAATTGATCTCTTCACTCGTAATATTTTAAATTGAACAGAGACAGAGACAGAGAGGCATAATCAAGCCGTGTTGATTTGACAATTCAATACTCCAAATTGACTTAAATTAAGTCGCACTTGACTCAAATCAACTTGAAGTCAACTCAGTTGATATTTGAGTGAATGAAGTTAATAAGTTCACTCAAAATAAATGGAGAGTCAAGCTCGAGTCAGCTGACCGATTAGCATTCCTAACCAAATTATGAAATCACCTCCAAGATACTGGAATTTGGAAGTAGTTGTTTTCTCCATTCCACCTCTCTCAGATTGGGCTTTTCACAAACAAAGCCATCAAGTCAAATTACAAATTCACCACAAAGATACTGCTGTCTACACTACCGAATTGCACATGTTCAGCTGTCATACAGCAATGCACCAATGGAGGCGAGAGCTTTTGAGAGTCGGGAAAAGAGACAAACAACATGATGTTATCTCATCACAGAGCTAGAAAAGATGGGTCAAATCCCAAATAAGTAGCATGGTTAGCTTCTGTTTTAAATAGTCAATATTTGTATGAAACGATCTTCTTCAGCTTGGTCAAATAATGAAAAGAAAAATTAACATCACGCTGTGCATTGAAAGTTAACACTTTGGACACTGATTTTTGTCCAAGTTTGTATTTAACAGATTGTTTTGGTCTAGAATGCTTTACCAATCTTGGACACATGCACTTTCGTTGTGAAATGTTGCAGCCTACACATATACAGCTCTCTATGACAACCAACACGCTTTTCAGTCGATGGTAACAAATCAAAGCTCAAAGGACCCAAATCATTGCACAGATGGAACAATTAGGCCATGTCGCTTGTGGATGTTGCCCTTTATAGAATGTCATCATACCTAGATCTCATTCTTGTCAAAGATGTGACCTCATATTCTTCTTCAAATTTACTCCATCTCAAACTCGGTCAGCTTTTAAAGTCTAAAGCCAGGTTCCAGTCCTATTTCCATATTTCTGAATGTTTCTGTGTTTCTTACAAGGCCCTTCAAAGAAATGCTAATTAAGAAACCTTAGACATACCTGATGCCTCACTATTTGCCACAGAAATATGTATCAGAAAGGAAACTCTTTTTCCTTTGTTCTATTTATTCTGACAATGACAATTACCAACCAGTCCCTTGTTTCATTTTTATTGTTGTTCAGAGCTAATACTGATCACAAATAAATCTGAAAATTTGAAAATCTGAAATTTTGTAAAACAGATTAGCATAAAAGACCATACAAGTACGATGCAGCAAATCATAAGATTGCACCAACCTTGACTTTATTTGGAAACGCGGTAGGCTTAGCTGTTGTAGTGCTTCCGCTGCTGAATTTCGGCTTCTTATCAGCAGGACTCAATATTTGAAAAGAGCACATAAGGTTCTCATCAATAGCCATCACAGCACCAGCATTGTCAAACTCCCCACAATAATTAGGTGCCGAAAATATGGTCACGAGTTGCTTGTTGGCGAAAAACTCAAACCCATCTTCAACAACCTGACATGCCAATAATGAGGGGGGAATGAATCTTACAAGTGAATGTCGACCCTTTGAATCTGAGATAATCGATTCTAGGACTAACTATATTTTTTTTTCTCAAAGCAATCCCGAACCTGGTGAGCACGGCAAATCAAGTCAAGATCCTGCCTCTTGAGAAAATCTGTCACTCTGTCAGGACCAAATGAATAGGAAACTCCCTGTCATTCGGACCCCACCCTTGAATGTCCTTACTAGGATCGGACCAGAGAAGATCGCATAGCAAACCCTTCTCTGGAACATCGATGGGCCGTGGTAACCTTCTGATCTGATTCAAATTGTTGAGATCAGGAGAGAGTCCACCATGCATGCACAGTATCTTGTCATCAATGAGAGCTGCCACAGGGAAGCAGTTGAAACAATCGGTGAATATCTTCCAGAGCTTACATTGAACCTCCGTTTACACTCATCATAAAATCCATAAATGCGGTTCAAAGATGCACATTCATGGTTGCCTCTCAAGAGGAAGAAGTTGTGAGGGTACTTGATTTTGTATGCAAGGAGAAGGCAAATTGTTTCCAGGCTTTGCTTTCCGCGATCAACATAGTCTCCCAGGAATAAGTAGTTTGAACGAGGTGGGAATCCACTGAACTCAAAAATCCTTAAGAGATCACTATACTGGCCGTGGATATCTCCTGTTAGACAAAAAAGAGACATAACCCATTTCATACATTGTAGTAATTACATATGTATCATCTCTAATTCTAGAACCAAATTTCCGTAAGGCAAATTGTCATCAGCTGCAGGATAGTACAGCAGTACAAGTTATAGCATTTGAGAATAAGAGGGTTGGAAACTCTCATCTTCCAAGGACAAAAAGACATGGACATAGATATATTACTGACGCTAGCTGACCTTCAGTTTAAATAATGCAAATCTTACCAATGAAATTGACGAGTGAGAACATAGCAACAAAACAACGTGGAAATGAACCAACAATATTGTATCACAGTATCAGGTACACAGACGATAATGATGCCTCATGTACCGAACGCTGACCATAACAAGTGCCAGTCATTTGCAGAAATAAGGATGATCAGCCAGAAAGAAGGAATTGAAAAGATCATGCTTTTCAGAATCATCATCCAGAAATCTGCACTATCTCAGAAAACTTTTTTACCCGTCATCGTTTTCCAACAAATCACGCAATTTAGCATGTGAACTCTTCCTATTATTTTTACCCCAACAGCAATATAGTCCTTCTAATTAGCTTCCATTTTTTATGGAATATAAGCTCATTAATTGTTGCTTCATTCTTCCATGCAACAGATTGTCGGCCATGCCATTCTCTTTTCGAAGTTAAGTAATCAATCCAAGCAAACATATTGTTGCACTCAAAACAACTGTGGCCCAGAAACCCACCGATTTCACATACCAGACAACTTGCTTCTCAAGTTTGATCATTCAATCCAGTAGTTTAACGTATTATCTGTCTTTTTTTTATTATAATTATTATTCAAATCTAGCAAAAGATCTACTTCTGTTTTCTAAAACATATATTAACATTAACAGAAAAGCAGAAGAAACTTGGCCATCATTATATACCTGTTCTCCAAATATGATTGCTTAAATTTACAAGAAAGACTGACAGTAATTTTTGACATGCAGTCAGTCCTCGAACTTGATTACGAACCACAAACTTGAATATCACAAGAATTAGAACGAAGAGTAAAGTACCACAAAACTTTGACGGGTGCTTCAAGCTCCAAGAGATTGGGCTGGCTCAAGAAGACATCTCTGGACACGTCACAGAGCTGCTTGATTTCTCCTTCGGAGAGCTGAACTTGCTTCCCTGGCTTGCCTCTCACACTAAGCCGATCGATTATGGAGTTCAGGGAAGATGTTTGCATCTCTCTCTCTGTCTCTCTGTCTCTCTCTGTCTCTCTCTCTCCCCAACGCAAAAGACTTTCTTTCCTATTCACCCTTCAAAATGGAAGAAGCACAAAACAAAGTGAACAACAAAACGAAGATGATGATCAAAGATTACACTTTAATAGTCCTTCCGCAGATCTGCTAGGGTCCAATATATTCTGTTGCTTGAGAGAGAGAGAGAGAATCACAACTTTGGCAATGGAGGGTCTCAGATTGAAGTGGGAAAGAGAGGAGAATCATATTCGAAAAAAATTATGGATAGAGGCATGCGTTCAGATTCCGAGTCGAGCACAGAGAGAGAGAGAGAGAGAGAGAGAGCTATGGAATTTCTCTCTTTCTATCAAACCATACTCAAAAGAAAATCAAGAAGCTACGCATCGCTTTGAGCTCGCGGAATATCAGCGTTGAATTCAGCTTGCTGAGTCGTCTTCTGCTCTGCTCCCCGGAGAGTCGACGGGACTCAGAAGAAACAAATAATAATAAAATACAACATAATTATTTTTTATTTTTTATTGAATATTTTAAAATGGAAAAAATCGATCAAACATCCGTTTCGCTTTGCATCCTAATTTCCTATATGAGGCTTTAGGTGGGGCCCCCGTTTGGCATGCGAAAATTATTCCAGTTTCTCCTTTTTCAGTAAAAATAAAAAAGCAGCTCTGCTTTTCTTGCAAATATGTTTTCATTTTCGACAATAAAAACGCTCAATCGGAATGGAAGTTTGGAAAGATGTT